>CAJQZJ010032114.1:1662306-1731480 GCA_907164525.1 Lophiomys imhausi
TGTGTGTGTGTGTGTGTGTGTGTGTGTGTGTGTGTGTGTGTGTAAAAGTAGCAAATATTAAGGCAATACACGTGAAAGACAGTGAAAAGAGCACAAAAGGAGTTTAAGAAGGGACATGGAGTGGTGAATGATGTTAATACAATACTCATATAAAATTCTCAAATAAGTTTTAAAAAGAATTCTTGAAAATGTACACCACTGGTACTTTATATTACTAACAGTTCCTTTATGTTTCACAAAAGGTTTTTACCACTTTGTGATTAACAGTGTTACACTAATGTATTTCTCTTTATGTTCTTTAGTCCAGAAAGCTAGACACTATTTTGTTTAGAATATTTTTGTAGAAAATGGATTACCACCCTTTGTAACATTAAGGGCCAGAAACATTGTTGAGACATGGATAAATTCTCCAGACAGAATCTTTATAACTGCTGCATTTTGATTTAGTACCTGGGATCACTTTTCCCTCATTATTTTTTTTTTTATTACACAGAGGATAAAAGGCAGGGAAGGAAAGATCAAAAGCTAATTAAAAGTAATCAAATATTTTTTTCTAACTTTTATTCCTGACAGCAATTTTGGCTCACATCACTTGTAACATTTTAAAATCAGTGTTTGGCAAATGATTCCTCTGCTACTTATTTATGTTTCAAACATTTCTTTATAGATAACATGAGTTTATGTGAGCTCTTGACAGCAGGCCTGATGCAACTTAACAATTAACATGCACAGAATATTTACTTTGTATCATGAATTATAAATACACTTGATAAAGTGTATTAAAACTATAATCCAAATGAATGTTCAATGAAATAAGAATATATTATCATATTCTATAGGAGCTGTTGGTGGTTTATAAATTACTGAATTTATTCACTCAACAAGACATAAACCATATTATACTCTCAGTGCACAGTACTAGATTTTAAGAATTTAACTAATGAAAAAATAAGATGCCTACCCTTAAGGATACTAGCAATACCATATCATTTCAACATTATAAAGTAACTAAATTCTTTTCCACAGTGTTTGACTTTATAACATAATAATTTTCACCTGTGTGTGTGTGTGCAAAAGTAGCAAATATTAAGGCAATACATATATACATATGGAAGTCTGGAATGCCTCTGGACAGGAATCTTTAGCCATTGATGTTGATGTTCTAAACATGTATTCCTGCAATGCACAAGCCACTCAAAGCACATTTATTTAGTGAAATCACAAGAGAAAAGCTTCCTTAATATAACCACTCCCACAAAAACAAACAGGAAAACAAACAAACAAACAAACAAAAACCACCTGAAGTTTCACTTGAGCTCCCAATTATATTCCTCTGTCCAGTGTTCCTATGAAGTGATGGCTGATATGTCAGGAGGTGGATTTTTATGATCAGAATCCCAAACAATTCCACTTCATTTAGATCATCATTTCAGCCTCAGGAAAACAATTTATCCACTTAAGCATGGGTGTTGTGAGCTCAGGAAGCCAAAGAGCCTTGCCTTGTCAGACTCTCTGTAAATAAACTTGAGAACCATCAAGCACAATCTTAAGGCTATCATTAAGTGTTAGAGCATATGCCCTGAAGGCACAGACTCACAACTTGTAAGTCTCAAGAGGAAGAACTGTGTTCACTGTTTTCCTTTATTACAATTTGCTCTCATTGCTAGACAAAATGGACTTTAAGGACATTATTCATCTTTGATGACTGTCTGAACTTTCTATCATTATGTTAAAAAAAAACTAAGATAAATCAACTTGTAATTTCAGAGGTTTCAATCCTTGATTTATTAGTCCTGCTTCTTTGCTGTCTATGAATAGAAGGTAATCATAAGGAGACCATGTAGGAAGCTGAGCTGTCTACTTCAGTGTGAGGTGACACTGAGGGAAAGAAAGAACCAAAATCCCAATGTCTCCTTCAAGGGCACATCCCTCAGACCAGAAGACTTCTCACGAGGCCCCATTACCTCCATTCTTTCATCTGTATTTTTCCCATTTCTATTTGTCTCTCTCTGTGTATGTGCTGGTATGTACATGTGTATATGACTGTTTGGATATGTGTGAGCATACATGTATATGGAAATTTATATGGATGTCAAATGCTGATGTCAAGTATTATACTTAGTAGTTTTTCCTCCTTATTCATTGATGTAGGGTCTTTTAATCAAGCTCAGAGGTCAATGATATCATCATTCTTGGTAGCTAGACTGTCTTCTGAGGTTGTGATTATAGACTGGCCACTATGCCCCCCAAGTTTATATGTGGGTTTTGGGGATCAGAAATTTGGACCCCTTGCTTGCCATACAGCCATCCCCCATGACCCTAGGCTTGAGTTTTGATTTTTTTGTCAAGTACTTGAACTTTTTACTTTATATTTATTCTTCTCTCATATATTACATCACAACTGTGGTTTCCCCTCTCCCCTCCCCCAGTCTCTACCTCCCACTGTTAGGTTCAGAGTACAAGCCAAGAAAAAGCACTTTAGAGATAGAAGCTTAAAAATGCAAGCTTTATTTTCTGAGCACTTAGGGAGGTGACCAGTGCAGGATCTGAACCACATCCCCTAAGGGAGATTGCACAACATTTTCAAAAAATGGGAATGGGAACACTAAGTGAGGGGGAGTGAGGTGGGGTGTCATATTGATTAATCACATTTTGACACAAGGGGTTAAGCAAGGAAGTTAACGTTAGTGACTGCGCCTTATCCAGGTCACCTGATTTCAGGGTCCTTGATTCAGCTTTTTCAGTCACTCCTGGACTTTGGTCGAGAATTTAGAATGATAAGAGAACAAAGGAGTGGGCAGCTTCCTGTAGTCAATTAAGGCAAGACAAGCAATACACTTACTATTTGTTTGACTTGGTTTAGACACCAGGTTAATGGCAACTTCCCTCGTTACATCATTTACTGGTTAACAAACAAATATGAAACACCTAAAGAAGCAGGAGCGGAGTTGATTCTGGGGCCTGGGAACATGTACTCAGTGTTTTGGCTCTGCCAGGAAGATTGAACTTGTTCCTGAGATGGCTGGAGTCAGGAAACTGTCCCCTAACACCACCTCCCCTTTCCCATAGATCCACACTTCCCTCATCTACCCTCAGAAAAGAGCAGGCCTTCCAGTGACATCAACCAAATGAGACATAACAGCTACAATAAGACCAGGCACATATTCTCACATCAAGGCTAGATGATGCAACCCAGTAATAGGGAAAGGGTCCCAAAAGCAGGTAAAAGAGTCAGAGACAGACCCTGCTTCTGCTGTTAGTATTCCCACAAGAACACTGAGTTACACAACCATAACATATATGCAAAGGACCTAGGTCAGAGCTTCCTGAAACAAAAAGTCTGTATCAAGATACGGGATACAGGCTTCCTGATCTCTGTGAGCCCACTTGAGTTCCAGTAATTTTATTTTGTGGGCAATGTTTTTGTTGTGTCCTTGATTCCTGACTTCTTCAATCCTTCCACCCCTTCCTCCACAGGACTCCCTGAGCAATGCCTAACACTTGGATGTGGGACGCTGCATCTGTTCTCATCAGTTGCTGGATGAAGCACCTCTGGTCTCTCTGATGACAGTTTTGCTAGGCTGAAGTCCCAGGCATGACAAAGTGTATGCTGGAGGTTTTGTGGCTGGGTGTTATCCCAATCCCTCCACTTGAGCTCTCATTTCTTATGATTTTCACCACCTTTAAACACCACCACAGCCTAGGATAAAAACTAAGATTTAAATATGCATTTTTAGGAACATTCTCCCATCTGTACTAGTACATAAAATGTTGATTATCTATCTTTAGGGGATGCTGATGTCTTATAAGGTACCTCACAAGAGACTTCTGAGGAATTGGGAATGTTCTATAACTTAATGCAGTTTTATATGGATGTAAACACAGGTATAGCACAAGAAAGACATATATAGAGATAGAGATGGAGAGGATAAAGGATAAATCGATAGATAAGATAGATAAATAGATTAATGATTCAGGATAGGTAGGTGACAGATGCATAAATGACAAATGACAGACACGCAGAGAGAACTAAAAAGAGAAATTAAACTCTTAATGTCTCAATATCACTTTTGTAGGCACATCTTCAGCAGTCTTAAAATCTCCCAGTAGACCTTACTTGCCAAAAGTCTTGCTCTGCCCTCAACCCTCTTAGAACAGTCCTTTGACACATGGATATTTGGAGAAATTCACCTACATGTGAACTCATAGCAAGCCCCAATTCTTAATGACCATATAAATCTTAGAAGAGAGAATTTTTAAAACACATAAAAACAATTTTGACAGATAACAAGTTGTCAATGATGTTAGCTTTTAAGTTATGATTATTCTTAACAACTGACCTTTACCCATTCTCATTCAACACGAAATAAATGCTGCAGTTTGTGAATTCCCCATTATTCTCAATTGTCATTGAGTGATTTTGCATGAAAAGGATGAATAGAGGGATCTTTGTCTGTCCTACAATATTCAAAAGCCTAACTTTTCACTCTGCATGAGAACTGATTGAAACTCAAGCACTTCTGGCAGACAGGCCATCACCTTGTTGGCTATTGATGCTCCAAAGTGCCATGATGATGTCCCCATCTCAGAGGAAAGAGAACAAATGTCAAAGTGACAGGGAAAATATGACCTTGAAAAGTAATGAACACAGGCTGGAAAGCTCTCTCTCAAAGAAGGAAAAATGGCCCTTCTCTTTGCTATGGAAATGTGAGTACCTAAAAGACTGGACTCTTAAATTCTGCTCTAAAGTAGTCAAAAAGTAGAATTTGCTATCAGCTAACCCATAGGATATCAGATACATAGAACTTTTACTCTTTTTATGTTTTTCATGTGTCACTGAAAGATTTTTAAACCTTGTGTTATTTAACTTAAAAAAAAACCTTTATATTAATTCTTTGTGCATCATGCACCCTAATCCTACTTATCCCCCTGTACCTTTATAGCTGCCCTCCACCTTTGGAACCTCCCCACCAAAGGAAAATAAAAACAAACAATAAAAAATAACAACAAAACAACTTTTAGCTTGTCGTGGAAGCTGTAGTGTGTCCCTTAGTATATACTTTTTTCTACACATCTTCACTTGCAAATGTTCACTGCAGTGAGTCTTTGGTCTCTTTTGATGCCTCAGGCTTCTGCTACACTATCAATCCTGGATCCTCACCAGGACTCCTCTAGGATATTCTGTTGTTGTCCTTTGTCATGGAGATCCTGCAGCTTTGGATCTGCAGGATGAGCCCCTTCATATGCTCCAGCAGTTTGTAGATGGGTTAGATGTTGGCATGGGCCAATTCAAAGCCTTGGATCTGGGCCTGGGCAGTAGTTGAGCTGGTCAACCCACCAGCTCTTCCATACCCACAATAGCTCTCCAGCATTGCTCCAGGTAGCTCATCCAATGACAGAGTCAGCAAGAGCCAGCTCACCGATGCCCACACCTCCAGAACCAGCTCTACTGTGCTGTCCAGGCAAGGTAGAAGACCCACTCTCCCGAGTACTACAGCAGGCAAGGAGCACTGCCAGCACTATAGCAGGTGAGGAACAGGGCCAGCTCTCCTACATTCGTGACCCTGTAGACAACTCTCATGCCTGACTCAGGGGGCACAGGGCAAGGAGGGGGTCACCTCTCCATCAACCTTGCCACCTCACTGCAGAGGGGTTGCAGGGCCAGCTCTCCTGCCCTTGTGTCCAACTCACCAGTGCTCCTACCACCAGCTCTACTGTGCTGCTTAGGTGAAGTGCAGGGCCCACTCTCCCAAGTGCTGAATCCAGATAGGTGTGGGGCCCAGCTCTCCACAGTGCCACAGCTGGTAAGGGATGGGACCAGCTCTGCATTGCCCTTGGACATCAACGTGGTCACAGTCGTCAGCCCAGACCAGGGATGTCTGAATGAGCTTTGGTGGTGATATGAGCCATGGACATTGACATAGACCCCTGCTGCTGCATGACTCATGGACCCAGATATGGCCCTCAGTAGCAGCACAGATGGGACTTTATTGTGGCCTCAGGTGGTAGGGCAGGATACTCACAATAGGCTCTTCCTCTCCACCCTAGTATCTCCAGTTCTGCCTCTCTTCATAGTGCTCTAACAGTTCTGCTTCTCTTTCTTTCCCATCTCTCCACCACATACTTGCACATTGTGGAGGCTCCTGATGCAGATGGGGTGGACTATGCTGCAGGGTCCTGCCTCTGGGTATCTTCTGCTTGCCTTCATCCATCCATAGTGGGCAGACCTCTCCTTATTTAACTTCTCTTCCTAAACGAAAGGTTAACAGCATTCAGAACGTGAAAGTTTGGATACATGTGGATTTTCACAACCCACAGCTCAACCCATGAGCTCAACAACTTTACATAGGATGATAACCATATGTGAAGGATGGCCTCCCTGCTTCAACTTCCTAGCCTCTGGTACATCTATGGAGAGAAACAAACAACCATGAAATGACCATTGACAGGCTTCATAATACACTCCTTTTCTCTTCCAAGGAGATTTTATTTGAAAATTGATTAAAGAGGTAAATGGAAATGCAAGTTTTAATTTTTTTCCCTCTGTTGACTAGGGTTTGACCATATGCTTGTAAGTCATTTGTATTTCATCTCTCTCTCTCTCTTTTTAAGTTACATTCTCTTTTCAAAACCTGGACTCTTATTTCATTTTTTATCACTTGACAGCTTCCTCCACTTATGTAATGAATTTTACTCCATCACCCTCTTTCATTCCCCTTCTCCTTTGAAACTCCTCTTCCCAACCACCCCTTCTTGCTTTCCTGTTTCTCTGTGTGTGTGACCAGCTGAGTTTAATAAGAGTGTCCTAATAAAGCATGGGTGGGACGTTAGTTACTGAAGCAAAGGAAATTTAGTAGCTATACCATTGAGAAAAAATGACATTCCCTTCAACAACTAGTAAGTGCTGATAGTCTGAGATGGCCACAGTGAAAGTGCAACTTAGTTAAGAAATATATTTATTAATAACTATAAATTGTTATATTCATCAGGCAGAGCAGTGGGTAGTCTGGCAGGAGGCCAGCAGACCTGGTTCACCTTAACTGTCATCTTGACCTGTCCTGGGGATAAAGCCCTGGACCAAACATGGCCTTCACCACATGCAACCAAAACTCTGTTAACTAATATAATTATTAATGACCATAAACTGTTATATTAGGCCAGCAGAGCAGCTTGTGGCCTAGCTGGAAGCCTGTGTAGATAAGCCGTTAGACCTGGCTGGCCTAACTGGCCTTAGCTGGAAGCTTGAAATACCAATACCTTTTAATGTTTCGACACTTAGGCCTTAGCTGGGGGAGACTTTCAATTAGCTAATCTAAGTTAACCTAACTACCTAATTCCAACCAGTCATGTGGCTTGCTGTTCCTTCAGACTTCACACTGAGATATTCTGTTGCTTCTGAGTCCTGGAGGGAAGCAAGGATTTGTAGAAAAAAAATTAATTAAATTACATTGGGCGCCATTTGTAGAAAAAATAGCTCTAAATTATTTACTAGTATATATATATATATATATATATATATATATATTTAATTGGCTCGAGGCTGTTAATCTTTAAGCAGCCATTATAAATAAGAACACACAGACACCACATGGATTTTAACAAGCCTTGGACTGAATTGAGCAATCTTGGCCCACCTAAGCTAGCTCTTAATTCTATTATCCAAATATGACCCCATATATATATACATCCTCTTGGACTGCCATTCTCCATGATAAGCTAATGTTCCTGGCCATATGGAATGAGGTTCTTTTTTCTAACCCATAGAGGGCATGGTGTGTGCCCTCCTCCTTTCTGCTCCTGGCTGGAATGTATTAATCCTCTGTCTAAAGTGCAGACTTCCTGTTCTAATCTCAGGAAGTCCCACCTTTCTCTGTCTTTGTCCAATCTCAGGCGTCAGCATTTTATTTAACCAATCAGAGTCAATGTAAGTAACAGACAGCAAGCAGGATCAATTAACATTTAGAATGCTTATTACCACCCATCAATTCCCTCCTTTTGTCTAATAAATAGGCTAATTTTTTAACTCATGTAGTAAAAACAATAAGAACAAATATGAAATAATCAAGAAAACCATATATAAAAGTTACACACATAATATTTAGCCTATTTGTATCAGGCAATCTTGAAGAAGAAAAAAATCATCTATCTAACTTAGTGTGTCTAAAGTTCTGAACCTAAATAATTTATAAATTATAAATATGATATCCTATATTTATAAACCTAAAATTTTTATTTAGATTTGAAAATATCCTTTTAAATCCTAAACAACTCAAGTTCAATTGAAATTTCATAACTATTATGCCTTCAACCCCATCAAAGACATAAGAAGATATAAAGTTACTATTTGAGTGAGTAGGAAGCATAGGAGAGCAGCTTTCAAAGGAAATATGACAGTATGTTGCCTAGATACTTTCAAATATCTCTCAATATCATTGGAGCATCATCTTCAGTTTTGGCCAAGAATTTTTCACAGACTAAATTGTGCAGCAGGAAATAAGAAGGATTTTCCCATCCTGTCTCTGCAGAATTAGGACATCGACTTACCTGCATTTAAGTTCTGGACCATCTTTGGAATGTATATAGTCTGCTGAGAGGGCAGGGGCATTTTTGCTGAGTAAGAATTGTCTCCTGATGGGACCTTTCTTTTTGATGCTCATTGTCTTCTTCCAAGTCAAATGGGAGCTGTCAGGAGATGACTGTCTTAAGTTAAACAATTCTTAAAATAATAAAAACATCTTTAAATACCATTTTATTTATGCTTCTGAGGGTTTTGAAGACATCTAATGCTTTGTTTATAAATCTATTTATAAATATTTAATATTTATCTATATTTATAATATTTATAAATATAGATAAATCCATCTATCATCTATCTTATATGAACACTGTATATTTTTAACCATTTACTATCTGTTTAACCTCATAAGTCTATTTTGTGATAAATTAAGACTAGTATTTGACATGACCAGAAACTCAACTGGCCAGTCAACTTGTATTATCCAGACTCCTAAATAGATTGCAATAAGCAACCCATAAAAGAATCGGAAGCAAACCTGTACTTTTAAATGATTTGTATAGGCACAATACCTTATATAAGTTGAATATACATAATATGTGTCTAAATATAAAATTCTATAACAATGAATCAAAATTTAACCTTATTTTTTTATCAATATACAAAATTATATACCAATGTATCAAAAGATAACCTTATTTGAGAATAACAATAGTTTTGAGTTTCAGAGCAGATTCAATAATCTAACCTTATATCTTATAATTTCTATTATATATAATATATATTCTATTATTATATCAATATATAATTCTATTATATTATATATAATATATATATTCCCCCTCTTTTTCTTTTCAAGTCTTTCCCCCATATAAGAGAAAAAGAAGGATAGAGAAAAGAAAAAAAATAGAAAAGTCCTTGAATTTAATCTCCTATATCCTGCTTAACAAGACCATTTAACAGTTTGTAACCATTCCCCCAACCATCCATCATCTACCCCACTTTTTGGGAATGGGACATTTCTCTCTTAAAACTGCTTCCTGTTGAATTGGGAGGCAGAAAACCTGTTTGGGGGCCCAATAAAAAGGAAAATGGTTAAGCAAGTTAATTGTAACATTTGTTGTCCAGTCTCTATGTGCTCAGCAATTTGAATGTCCTGGCAGTTTGTAGTCAGAAGTTGGAATTTGTGTAGGAAATTTCTGGGCTTTATTAAAGTCCTGGTTGGAACAGTCTGTGATGCTGGGCCATCTCACCAAGCTGTTTAAAGTTGTTCTGGATGCAGATTTTTGAGAAAATGGCTATTGAGGCAGTCTATGAGGCTGGATCATTTGGGCTACTTGTCTTGTCTTCTTTGGTGTCTGATCCTTTGTTCTAAAAATACATAATTTCTCACAAGTAACATATAGTTCTGCAATTACCAAAATGCCTTGGATGTGCAGTATGCACAAATCAATTAAGGAATATTTTCTGTTCTTTGAACAGAAAAAATAAAGGCATTTGTAAGTCTCCATTCATGGCACGTAATATACTACATATATTTTATATATAATCTATTTTAAAATGAAAATACAGTATAAGACTATATGGAGTTTAAATATTCTCCTCTACAGTTGACATAAATTTATTAATTGATTGAGAAAGGTTTATTCTGTGTTGTTCTGGCTTTTTGTAGATTAGGTTGGCCTCAAACTCAAAAGGAACCTATCTGTTTCTGTCTTGTCTCCCATGTTTTGGGATCAAAGTTTTGCCTTCATATATATATATATATATCCCTTTCTCCTTCTTTGGAGATTTAATTTCTATGTGATTATATATATCCTTATTGAGACATGGTTTCTCTTTCTAGCTTGGGCTGTCTTGATTTTCTCTGTATAGCTCTGTAGATTATATTTGCCTAGATCACACAAGGAACCTGGTGTTTTTCCTTGTCTCCCAAGTTTTGAGATCAAGGTGTAAATTTAAATAATTGAATTACCCTTATTAAACAATAACATTAGTTAAACCATTTTGTATTAGTTTTAGTTCCAGTTCTACCATGGAAACCCCATTCTTAAGGAGATTGGTGTAGAATAACATGATATGCTATTTATTTTATGTTAGCTTTTCTTAACTCTTGGCTGGGGGAGGCATGATGTTTGCATGTTCTTTCCCAGCCTGACTGTGGGTCCTTACATTGATTAACAGAATCTCTCTCTCTCTCTCTCTCTCTCTCTCTCTCTCTCTCTCTTCAGAGAAAGGATTTCTCTGTATATCCTTGTCCTGAACTCACTTTATAGTCCAGGCTGACCTTGGTGAAGGTCAGGGATCCACCTGTCTTTTTTTCTCAAGTACTGGGATTATAGGCGTGCATCTTCACACCAGTGATTAACATATCTCCTTCAAGGCAAAATGTCTCTTGACATAAGAGATAGATAGGGCCTCTTCAAAAACCTCAAGAGATCTGCAGAATATGGCATTCAAAGAAGTTTTCGTAACTTTAGATTTTTTTATATCAAGACATATCAACTCCTGACAGCACCCCCTATTCTCCTCCAAGTAGAAGATGAGCATCGAAGAATCTCCAGTGGGAGATGACTGAATTAGTTGCAAGCCTATCTCTTGGTAGGAAAAGCCCCTTGCTCCAACTGTAGACAGAATGCTGTCCAAAAAGGACAAAACCTGGAAGCAGGTAAGTCGACAGCCTAGCTCTGCCAAGACAGGGTAGGTGAGCCCTTCATAACCCCTGCTCTACAATCAATGTCTGTCAGAGAAGCGGGGACAAACGACTGAAGAGCGATGTTGTAATGTATGGAGAGCAAATGGGAACTGTCCAGGCAGCCACTGGTATGTCATTTCTTTTTTTGGGAAGCTGCAGACCCTGTACTTCCTATAAAATCAAATATATTTATCCCTCTCAGGTCTCTGAGGTGATTGAAGAACAGATAGATAAAGTCTCATAATTAAATAAATTTTGAGTTGTTTAGGAGTCAAGAGAGTGTTATAGATCTAAGAAGATACTTTTAAAATTGTGTTGCAATTAGTATGAATGTTGAGTCATATATAGAACTTTAAACTCATGGAGATGGTTAGATAGTAGAATGTTAAAGTCAGGTACCAAATACATATGGACTGGTCATTGGGAATGTACGTTAAGCCATATAACCCTCATAACTGTGGCCTAATTACCTCTGTTGTACTGTATTATATTTATTATTATAAGAGAAAGAGCCATTTGTTGGACTGAAAGGGGAAACTGTAAGGGAAATAAGATATACCTTAAACTTAAAAGAAAAAAAAAAGGGAAGAGGATGGGGGGTTGAGGGTGAGAGGGTGGGATTGGAGTGGGAATAGGGAGGGGACTGCGATTGAGATGTAACTTGAAGAAATAAAAAATAAAGAAAAAAAAAGAAGCTTAAAAAAAAAAGAAAGAAACCAGTTCTCCAGAGGGAGCCCCACACCTGAAACTGGCTTATGACACTTTTCTCTTTACATAAATTTACGATTATGTATATTTATCCATTAGATCAGTAAAGACATTATTAAACTGAACATCAAGGAAAAACTGTGTCATTTTTGAATTCTAGACTGTCTTTAGTAAACAGCCTTTTCTTATCAGCAGGGTTCCCACCATGCCTTCATTGTTTAAACCAGGCTGGTCTAGAATCCAGAGATCTGCCTGTTTCTTCCTCTAGTGTGATGCGATTAAAGGTGTGTGCCAGTACCACCCTGCTCAAATATTTCACTTAAATCCCAGATATTAGTAACTCTGTAACCCAGAGAGCAACTTTGAACTGTAGTGACAATTTGAAATCTGCCCAAAATCTTCAAAAATCTCTTATGTTTTAGCAATGCAAATCAGAAAAATGTCCTCTCTTCCTCCCAATATAGGGAAATCAAAGAAATCTAAACAAAAATCAAGTAAAGAAACAACATTCCAAGAGCCTTGGCATGTCTAACTATGCCATCCCATGCTACAATTAAAGATTTGTTCATTGTTCCTTGGAATCTAGTTTTGGCTACATTTCACTGGCGGGCCAATACCAGAAACTCCTGACAGTCACCTATCACTCAGGGAGCAGTGTGCTCGAGCTGTCATCAGTTTTGCCTTATCTATCAGGAAAGGCTTCCCTCCTTCCTTCATTATCATTGTTGGAAATTTGGCATTCTATCTGTAAATTCTTTCCTCTAAGACTATCCTAGTCTGAACTTTCTCAAAAAAGATACACAGAACAACAATTGTCAGGGTAAAAATCATTTGCATGCTAAGAGAATAAAACTCAATTGGAATAAAAAGATATTGAGACATTATTAATTCCTCCATTTTTAATCTAGGTGATTAATTCCACTCTCAAATTCTGTTTAGATGGCTGCCAGTTTTTTAGTATGTAAGGAGAGCTAAGCTTTCCACCTTTGCTGCAAGGCAGTAGCTTTTGTTAAGGGACCTGCTCCTTTGAAATGTGTTCATGTTTGGCTCCCACTCTTTGGCTATGACACCACCTTTTACCTGGCCTTCTCAGAGTGTAAGCATGGATTCTAATTGCCACACATTGGGTGCCATATGTAGAAAAAAATAATTAATTAAATTAAGTTGGGTGCTATTTGTAGAAAAAAAATAGCTCTAAACTATTTACTAATATTTATATTATATTTAATTGGTTTGCAGCTGTTAATCTTTAAGCAGCCATTATAAAGAGAACACATAGACACCACATGGATTTAAACAAGCCTTGGACTGAATTGAGCAATCTTGGCCCACCTTAGCTAGCTCTTAATTCTATTACCCAAATATGACCCCATATATATATACGTCCCCTTGGATTGCCATTCTCCATGATATGCTGATGTTCCTGGCCATGTGGAATGCGGTTCTTTTTTCTAACCCATGGTGTGTGTCCTCCTCCTTCCTGATCCTGGCTGGAATGAATTAATCCTCTGTCTAAAGTGCAAGCTTCCTGTTCTAATCTCAGGAAGTCCCACCTTTCTCTGTTTTTGTCCAATCTCAGGTGTCAGCATTTTATTTAACTAATCCGAGTCAATGTAAGTAACAGACAGCAAGCAGGACCAATTAACATTTAGAATGCTAACACCACCCATCAAGGACTTCCTCTATTTCTTTCCAGGGTTCCATTCTTCCTCCCAGGAAGTCCCAGCTTCCTATTCTCTCTCACTAGCAAAATGGGACCCAGAGACTTTTATTATCCAATTAGAGAGTGCTTCAGAAAGGGCGGTACAAGACCTTTCTCCAACAGCTACAATCTTATGAATCCTTCCCACCATGATGGAATGTGGACTAGCTCAATCTTGTGCAGATCTTGAGCAGATAACCACAGCTCTAGTGAGTTCATATTTTATGAATGGTTGCTTTTATTTGCTCTTGATTCAACTCTTTGGTTTCTTGTTTAGTGTTATGAATTCTTTGTTGTTTGATATATTATTCCATCAAATGTAAAGATAGAAAAGATCTCTCTCCCATACAATAGGTTGTCTCTTCACCAAATTAGCTATTCCTTTGCTATTAAGAATTTTTTTAATTACTTGAGGTTTCATATCACCTCAATCAAAATGCCAGTCATTAAGAAAACAACAAATATTGGTGAACAAATGAAGACCTTTATATACTGATGGTGTGTATGTAAACTAGTCCAGTCACTATTGGAGTCAGTGTGAAGGTTTCTCAAAAAAAAAAAAAATCCAACAATGAGTTTTCAAGGAATACACCTGAGGAATTGCCTCCATCTGATTGGCCCATGGGCATGCCTGTGGGTATGCTATCTTAATTTCAAATTAATATAAGAGGGCTCAGTCCATTGGGTACTTCCACTGCTGAACCAGTGGGCTTGGGCTGAGTAAGAAAGGTCACTGAACAAACCAGAGAAAGTAAACTAGGAAGTAACATTTCTCTGTGGTTTCTTCTTTAGTTTCTGCATCCATGTTCCTGCCTTGAGTTCTTCTTATCTTGGTGTCCCTGGATGATGAACTGTGATATATAAACCAAATAAATCCCTTCTTCCCCAAGTTGCTTTGGTCAGTGTTTTACTACAGCAACAAAGAAGAAAAGTAGGCCAATATGTATAAGTATATGACATGAAAGTAAGATGTAGGAGAATGGGAACATGCTCAAATTTGTCATGTGTGTGTTGTGTGTGTGTACCAAACCTTAATAAAAAAAAAATGTGATGACACAGCTTTGATCCTGGGAACCAAAAAGTAGAAGAAAGGCAAGAACTCACTTCCACAAGTTATCCTACTGACACACAGAGGCCATACCATGTATGTATCTACCTACATACACATCAACAAATAAATTATATAAGCATAAAAAAGGGAGGGGATTGGTGGAGTCAAAAGGGAAAAAAAGGAAAAGGAGAAAGGGAAGAATGAAAGAAAGACAGCTCAGTTCCAGTTATTGTCTGTGCATATATGAAACTGGAGGTTAATTAATATTTTCATTCTAGCCCAATCACCTTTAAATAATATTTAAAATATGCATACAAGTCCAAATACATACTCCAGCTTATTTATTTATATTTATATGTGTATGAGTATGTGCAGATGAGTTCAGGTACCTTCAGAATCCAGAAGATGGTGTTGGGTTCCTAGAGCTGGAGTTCCACGTGATTGTAAGCCTCCTTACATGTATGCTGAGAATGCAATTCTGTCCCTCTGCAAGGCTATACTCATTTTTTAACCACTGAGGCAGCTCTTCTGTCCCCTAAGCCCCTAGTTTTTTGTTTTTTTTTTTACTTATTTTTAAATTCTACTTTTCTATACGTCATTATTTTGAAGAATACTGCCAGAAAAAATGCAGAGAGCTCAAGAACAAAGAAAAAACAAAATAGGCTTTTAAAGCTTGCATATAGCTCCATGTGGGAAGTTACCAGCTCTCACACACAACCCAAGTGGGAAAAAAGTAATGAAAAAGGACTAAGATCACAGAACAGCAAAAGAATTGCTTTCTCCACCCTCAGAATCTGACATCACATTTTGCTATTTTCTCCAGTGTTAAAACAGCATGATGTAGCATTGGTTGCATGTATGGTAGTGAAGTGGAAAAAAGCCTCTCATCTCCCACTCAGGAAGTGAACTCTGATTACCTTTTGTCAAATGGATGGCCATTTGCCACCTGCAAAATGAAACATTCCAATTAAAGCAGTGGGTTGTTTGGGCGCAAGAATAAAAGGATGGAAAAGGCCACGAAGGGAGCAGATTGAGGTCAGAAAACAAATAAGGGCAAAGAAAAGAGAGGTGGAGACAGAAAGGGGAAGGCATGGGACATCCATATTGAAGTATGTGGCTCTCAACAAAACAACTGCACAGGAGAGACCTAGCAGTAACAGTTCAGAGGAGGAGGTGCACTTTCAAAAGCTTGACTGAAAAATATGGAGCTTTCATTTCTAAAATAAATCAATGCCTCTCTCTCTCTCTCTCTCTCCCTCTCTCTCTCAATGTGTGTGTGTGTGTGTGTTCATGTGTGCACTTACTCGTGCATGTGTATGTGCGTTGTGTACTTTATGTGTATATGTGAGTGCTCACGGGTGTGAAGACCTGTGAACTTCATCTGTTCTTTCTCAAATTCCATCCACTATGAGCTTTTGAGTAAATGTCTCTCACTGACCTGAAAATCCCTCAAGTACTAACTACAATATGTCTCCAGCCCAGAAAAGTTTCTGTTTTACTTGCTGCTTCAAACCTAGTTTCTTGGCTGGGTATGCTGATGTCGATTACTTTAGATTTCAAAATTAAAGAAGAAACCTGACACCTTTTCTGTTTTATAAATTCATTGTGTAATTATGGTTCTCTCAGTTCTTCAATAAATATTAACTAGCCATATAATAAGTGACAATAATGCTGTGGTACTCATCCTAGAATGAAAGACAGAGAGAGAGAGAGAGAGAGAGAGAGAGAGAGAGAGACAGAGAGAGAGAGAAAGGGGAGAATGAATCTCTATATCAATACATTTGCCTTAAACTTCTGATCATATCTTCTCAGAGCTGTGTGCTCTCAAAATATTCAATATCTTTTAAATTTATTTTTATTGCAATTAACATTCTTCAGTGCATGTGTGTGTATTATGCTGGAGCAAACATGGAATGACAATTATGTGGAAGAAAAAAGATAATTTGTGGAAGTTGATTTTTTTCTTTCACTATAGGGGTTCTAGTAATTGAAGGAAGATCTTCAGTCATGGTAGCAAGTGTGTACCCACCGTGAGCCATCTAAGCAGCTTGGGAGCTTAGCCAGTCTATTTCCTCATAGGTAAGAATGTGTTTTTCTGTGGTCAGCTTGGGTGTACAGAAAACCACATTTCCAGGTCCCCTTTCTTGTATCATTTACTTTATGTTCACGGTCAAAATAGGTTAAATTCAAACTGTCTGGGGCTGGCGGGATGAAGGGAAGCACAGTCATCATATTCTGAAGGTCCCACTAGTAGAGAGTGATTGACAGGGACATGTAACTGCATCCCAGTGTGGTCAGTCTTCCACCCTTCCACACTGTCTAATGTAGTTACTGCTAGACAACAGTACTGGATGCTGGCTTTGATATCAAACACAGCCTCATAGAAGCCTATGGCTCACAGCAACCAGGATTTCGTGCACTTCTGCTCATTTAGGATCCCAGTGTTTTCTCTGAAAGTTCTGACTTTTCATTTGCATCAGGGTTGGAAGTGATTTTGCCTCCCTTCAACCTCTTTTTTTTTGGGGGGGGGGATTGCAATTGAGATGTAACTTGAAGAAATAAAAAATAAATTAAAAAAAAGAAAATAAAGTTTTTTGTGTGTGAGTAACTGTGTTGTATTTGTACGTAGGTTTTCAAAAATGTGTACTAATAATGTGGGCTTACAGGCAAAAGAAAAATGTTGGGTGACCCACTATATCAAGTGAAGTTTAATCTGTGTGGCATTTCTCTCAGGTGTCCCACTGGGCACCCGATCAATATAGGGAAAAAGTGCAGAGCTGGCAACTGTGGCTTTTCTCTGGTTGGGGACCTGTGCCAGAATGGAGGTGGTTGGTTTGAACCTCCAATTAATAGGGGCATGCTGTTGGGTTGAAGAGAGCTTTCTCCAATAGTGAAAGTTCCTTTAGGGAAAATCACGACAGCTCTGAGGGAGGCTATTTTGTGAATCAGCAGCTCCTTATTACAGCTGTGTATCATGGTGTTCTTAGTTCTTCCAAATCTCCTCCACTCTGGGATGGATGGGGGTTTATGAACCATGGAAGTGGGGAGGGAGTTTTTGAGGTGAATCCATTCTATTAGCTGAGGTTGAGATGCTAACAATGCCATATTTAGATAGAGAAATGTCCCAGAGCCTGGGTATGTGATCAAGCTCACCTGTGACCCTCTGGAGGGTCATTTGAATTACATGCTACAAAGCGGGTAACCACCTTGGGGATTATACCCACATGTTCCTGGGGTGGGCAGAAACAGGGAAATAGCTTTGTTCCATGCCTTCCATTCTCAGGATGGGGCATGAGACTCCAATTTTGTGATTTCTGGGGTTTGAACATGCTCTTACCTCATCAGCTCCATGCTAAATCCTCTGGAGTCATGACCCAACAATCAAATACCACTTTATTCCCTTGAGTCATGGTCTGCCAGTGAACTAAACCTAAGATGATATCCAGCCAGCCATAGCAATCTTTCTGTCCACTTATCCTTGATAGTATAATACAGGTGAGTGCAGCCACAGCCAGCTCTTTGTCTGAGTGCAGGGATTTGAACTCACATCCCCATGCTTGTAGAGTAAGTATTCCTACCCACAGAGCCATCACTCTTAACTTCTCATTTCCTGATTTTTTTTAACTTTACTTCCAGTCCTTTGCCCACAAGTTTACATATTCAAATTATTAAAATAAATTAATAATTTAATAGAAATTCTACTTCCTAGAATGAATGCTAATGAACAAACATGTGATGGTCTCTCTATTTTCCTGTGTGAATTAAAATAACTAAATTAAGTCTAAAGTCGAATACTCTTTTATTTAAATACCCACCCATCATTCTACATCTGAGTATACTGGTGCCCTCCTCTGTCTTTGACAATGCTCAAGGATAGCACATCTCCATACCCATTTGTCCACATGCAGCTGAGTGTAGGTAATAATCCCGATTCCCACACAAGAATGTGAAAAAATATATACAAAGAACACATTAATTGCAAATGAACATGAGGACATAACTGCTCCAAGGTATGGTTGAGGAGAATTTTATTGTAGGTTTCAGGGAAAGTACAGACAGAGGCATCTTCAAGAATCCAGACTGAACCAGGCTATGAGAAGAGAGAGGTGGGGCTGGACTGAGGTCAAGAGGGAGCTAAGAGAGGAGCCAAGAGAAGAGCCAAGAGAGGAGCCCAGAGAGAGTCAAGAGAGCCCATGGGTGAAATGGGAGGTTTATAAAATAATTCAGAATCTAGGGAAAGGGAACCCCTGGGCTAGAGAGGTTTAGGAGAGGGGGAGAGGTGAGGGAGAAGTGCTGGGATGATCCAAGGAGCCACAAGTACTGAGTGAGCCTAGAGATCAAACATGTACTTTGCTATGCTAATAGATACCACAGTTAGCCAATTGTCCTGTACTTCTTTGGGCTTGACATAACAACCAATAATGAACCCAAACTCATGGGTGGGGCAGCTTTTACCATCCATCTGTCCTAGCTCATTAGTCAACTTCTATCTAGTTAGTACATTTTTTTCCGCTTTCTTTCTTAATAGACAGTTTATTTCTCTTACTACTCATGGGTTCCTGGTCTAGTTCATTGTTTCAGGAATCCTGGAAATCTCAGCAAATGTGCCCCAGACTCTGATCTGTGGCTATAGCACGGATTCAAAATAATCCATCTGTTGAATGTCCTGTATCATCATTGGGATTGGCTTGCCAGCTGAGACTAATGGTGTCAGGGTCCATTTAAACTAACATTCTCTATTGCTTCTTATGTTAGATAAAGTGGAAGTTGCAGTGGTAGTCTATTTATTTTTGGAGGAGAATATTATGTAATATGTGTAACTTAAGTAAATGAATATTCAACTAGATTGGACAAAAGAACCCAAAATTTCCCATTTACTTATTTTAGTGATAAGATTAAGTGACCAGTATGTACTAATGTAATACCTAATTTAAATATATTATCTGGAATGCTGGGAGGGGGTGTGGCTCAGTGGCTAAAGCATTTGCTGTGCAAACCTGGCGACCTGTGTTTGCCTTCCCAGTACCCCAAGCAAAAGAAACACACACATCCATAATCCTAGTCTACCTATGGGGACCAGGGAGCCAGGGACAGGAGGATCTCTAGAAACTGGGGGCCTAGCTTGCCCAGCATATGCAAGAGTAAGCAAGAAATGCTGCCTAATGTAAAGTGGAAGTCATGGACAGACCTTGAGGTTATCTTCTGACCTCCATGCATGTGGTGTGGCATGTTTGTGCTTCCACTCTCACACATGAACAGAGACGTACAAACCATTCCCAAAAGAGAAAAACATTAAAATATTTTGTATAGTGAAAAATTTCACAATTTTTCAAAATGACATTATAAATTTACCATATTTTCTATTCTCCACTCTGTCTCCCTTTCTTTGTAATTAACACACTCACATACATACACTCAGAAATTCACAATCATTCTAGTAGCTTAATTTATGAGCCTTATTTAACAACACATTTCTTCCTATAAATTGAGCAGTATCAAACACATATAGGACATATTAATATCAGGGGATTTCAAGTCAATGTATACTGAAAATTAGCAACAAGCTTCTATATTGACTGGTGTGTTGGTAACATCTTTTCCTCATCCTCACAATAATTCCAACAGTGTTCTCTTGTGTTATACCTGGCTGTCCTTAGGATAATTCAGGAGATTGCTTTTCTATGAGAAGGGGAGTTTCTAAAATTAGGACTTAATCTAAGAAATGATCAAGTATGAAAAAAAAGTGTGAAGGAAAATAATTTACTCAGTATTTGGAAAGGAAAGAGGAACACTTTTTACATATAATTATATGCAAAAAGTTTCTGACTCTTGGATACTATGGAAACCATTATGGGTGATACTAAACTCACCTACTGTTAATCAATTATATTTTCATATTGAGGACCCCTGGGTTCATATACCCTGAAAGAATGCTGTTTGGTGGTGGGAGTCTTAGAATCAGGGTGACACATTAAATCCTAAATATGTGACTTATCCATTCTAATTGGTCTGAAAATGACAGTTATGCAGAAATCTCAAGGACAGGGGGCAGCTTTATTTACTGACACATCAAGCTTTTTGATTCTTTAAGCAGAATGAAAATAATAATCATTGGCTGCCGGACTTTCCTGCTGAAAAGGTGAGACAAATTCACAAATAGATCTATGACAAAACCTGACTGTACACTAATGGTCTGTCTACACATTAGGGCTTGAAATGCAGCACTCCAAAATGTGAAAGGCATCTTAATCCCTTCATTGTTATTTAATTCCACATGTTGTAAAATAGGCTCATTTATCATTTATATAAATATTCCAGTGAGGGAGAGAATGTTGTGAAGAGTTCTGTCCCAGATAGTGATTCTATTAGGTTTAGCCACAAAGGGGAGTGAACCTAAAGGAAGATTAACTTCCCGGATGCACTGGGTCCATGCTTCATTATCCTACACGCCTTTCCTAGTCCATTAGAGAAGCTTAAGGAGACATAGGTCAACCTTGATGTCATAAATGTACTATGAATTTCCATTCAAAAGTTTGTTTAGTTGGAACAGAATCACATTTATAAATAACCGTGAAGGAAGAATAGTTACTAATTTTATCTCGTATTTTATTAATCTTTGGAGAACGTGAAACAGACTGGGGAAAGTAGGGGAAACAACATGGGTTGAGAACCAGGGATTGGCCTTGCACTATCTCTTTCTTATGTTGTCAACTAGTGTTCATGTTCTATTGTCCAGGCAGAGTGGAATAAGTATGAGAAATGTACGAAAGCACTATGTATACTAGGAGGTAAGGTGACTGTTGAAGGATAGGTAGATAAAGGAACATCTATTTCCACACTCTCTCCCTAAGGCTCTGGGAACAGGGGAGCAGAAAGAGGGTAAGACCCAGTGGTCAAGGAGAACTCAAGAGCAAGTGTCTTCTGATATGACAGAGCAGTTTTGGCAAGGAATTCACAGAAGCTGTGATTGCCTGTGTAAGACCTGAACAAGATCAAACCAGTTAACATTCCAGCACAGAGGGAAGAGTAGCTTAGGACCCCTCCCTCACTGCATTTCACTAAGTTAAGGAGTTACTGTCAGGTGCTATGCACTAAAGGATGAGGAGTCAGGTTTTTTTTTAGGGATGTGCATCCTGGTAGGCTGATGATGCTCCAGTGGATTGCCCCATACTTATTCCTCTGAGGGCAGCAGTGACTGGACAGACTGAGGCAGCATGCACAGGACCTGCAAGGGTCTGAACCAGATGGGGTCGTAGAGCTTAAAGAAGAAGTAGACATATGTCCCATTTCTAATTCAGAAGCAATCTCCAATTGATAAACAACCATTTGCAAATGAAAGTTTAGCTTTCTTCAAGAGAGTCTCACTGAGGAAATATGTTGCTCTTTTTTTTTTTTTTTTTTTGGTTTTTTCAAAACAGGGTTTCTCTGTGTAGCCCTGGCTGTCCTGGACTCGCTTTGTAGACCAGGCTGGCCTCGAACTCACAGAGATCCGCCTGCCTCTGCCTCCCGAGTGCTGGGATTAAAGGCGTGCGCTGCATGCCCAGCAGTAGTAGATGGTCAACAGAAAACAAACTCATATCTGGAGGTTCCTTTTCACATAATATCATGCCAGTGCTTTTTCTTTTTAAATTTATCTTGTTTATATTTTTACATTTTATTTAACATTTCTCTGTTTTTACTCCACAGGTTCTTTATGTATCTATTATAACTCCCAGTTTTGTGTTTTATGTGTTATGGGATTCCTGAACTTGTAAAAGAATGGGTCTCTACATCTATATATTTCTCGTGCTTTTCCCTGGGCTCTTTTCCTTCTGTTTGTTTATTTTGTCCTATTCTGATATGTTTGTTTTTGTCTTATCTTATTAAATTTTATTTTATTATTTCTCAGAACCCTCTTTGTTTTCTAAAACAAGGAGGCACAGAAAGGGGTGGATCTGGGGAGGAGGGTGCAAGGGAGGAACTGGGAGGTGTAGAAGAGGGAAAACCATATTCAAGATATAGTGTATAAAAATCTATATTTTCAATAAAAGTAAAAAATTAAAAAAACAATAAAAACAAAACAAATAACCCAAAACACACATGATGTTGAAAGGGGAACTGAGAGAGATGAGAAGTTAAATTGGAGGGTGTATGTAGGCCATGAATATGACAAAAATGTGTTGCTTGCAAACATGAAATTCTCATAGTATAAATTTAAAAATATTTTTTAAAGAGCGATTACATAGATTGTGATTCATAAATGTGTAGCTTATGAAATATTTTCACTAGTGTGCTGATGAGCTGGTTTAATAATCAGGATGACACTACGAGGTAGATACTTTCACTCCTACTTAATAGTCCAGGCCGCTGATGTTGAGAGATGTGTAGTAACATTACCAAGATCACACTGGTAATAAATGGGGACATTGAAAGTCATTTAAATCTTGTGGTCTTAGTCCCTTATGCAAGAAGTACAATGAGGAAATAATTACTATCAGTAAACTTGGTCTCTAGTGTTTAGTAGCCTGTGACTCAAACAAAGGTGACTATAATCTGTTAGAAGAGTATGCCTTTCTTGGGGTCTTTCTGTTATAAGTGAAAAATGAAGTTGCCTCTCCACTGCTCAAGCTCAGGGGAGGCTCACTAGTTCAAACCTGATCATGGCTGTAGAATACAGGTCTCATCTTCTACCATCTTCTTCAGGTTCATTTTGAGGAGATCTCAAGGCTCAGAAGACTCTTGGCCCTTGCCATGAGCAAACATGTAGCTATTTTTCATTTCACTTCTGTCTCTTAAAATAATGTTTGTTGTTGTTGTTAAAGAAATTCCATTATTTATTGTTTCAATATAGTTCCCTTCTGGTCTACATCTAAGGAAATCATCCCCCTAACCATTTTTCCTGATAGCATAGTCTACTGATCAGGGCCCAGAATTGAATCATCTTCATTTCATCTCATTTCTTTTTTTTTTTTTCATATCCATCCCAGAAGATTCTCACCTTTGGGATGATCTCACTCAATACAATTTGAGTGGTGGGAACATTGTAATTACCCTTTCTAGAACTTTCTTTTACAAAAATCTTCATTCTAGCACTCAAAAGGTAAGGCAAGAAAAAGCAGACTTACTAGATTTGAGTCATCCTCCCAGGCTTCCTCCATTCAGGAGCAAAAATACTAGTTACATATTTTTTTAAATTTCTTTTGCCCTCCAGGCAGAAAGTGTCACACAATTATGTTGCTTCACATTTCTTCATGCTTCTTTCCTCATAGGTTAGAATCTCATTAAATTTTATGACAAGTTTTAGTAATAGGCAGCGTTTTGCAATTATGAGCTTTGGCATCTGTCTTAATATGATCTTGCACCAGGTTTCAGAATATTTATTTATGGCTGTACATCTTATTATGCAACAAGCTGGAGCTTGTTGAAGTGAAAACTATTCAAGCCTCCCTTACAATAGAAAGGAAGTGAGGCTTTCCAGGCTGGCTCCTCCATGTTCTTCTGAAAAAGCACAGGGACACAGAAAAAGTGTCTGAAGGTACCTATGAAAATGAGGTCATTGTGTCACCAGTAAAGGTGATTGGACTGGCACCTTGGAGGCTTCCCATGTGACACTCAGCTCCCCAGGCCTGAGAAGCTTAGTCTAGTCAGGGATATGCCAGACTTGATTAGGTCAAAAATGTGAGGTGAGATTAACACAGTTCCCATGAAATGACATTCACAGGAAGAATATCTATATATTAATTTATAGTCCGATATATAAGTGACAAAGGAGTCAAATATCTATCAAGTTAATATTATACTGCTGAACATCATCTTAGGAAAGCCAAAGTATGTTCAAAAGTTGCTAGGAGTTAAAGTAGGTATATTATTAGTGTTTAAGTCCTCAGTAATTTACACTAAAAATGGCATGGAGAGTCTGGAATACAGTAAAGTGCTTGCCTCAAAAGAATGAGGACTATTCTTTCTCCAGCACTTACAAAAAGAACCTGGCATTGTGACATGTACTTATAATGCCAATGCTGGCAATACTTAATCAAGGGGATCTCTTGGGCTTGCTGACCAGCTAGCCTTACCCAGTTGGCAAGTTCCAGGTCCCAGTGAGAGACTCTGTCTCAAAAAATTAAATGGATGATGCCTGAAGAATAACACTGAGATTGATATTTGGACTCAGTACATATATGTACACACATGCACCAATATAAGCATGAAATAAATAAATAGGTACTCACTGGGCCAACTGAAGAGTTTAAGTCCTTAGTTTGAGTTCTTCTTCTGGACTGCTATTATAAGGAATGTAACCAGAATTCCCATGACTAACTACTAACCAATCCTTTTTTATTTTTTTGAGAGAGAGACACACACTTTTATTTAATGTTTATTTATTACTTCAGCTTACATCTCCATCACAGAACCCTCTTTCCACCCCTCCCATTCCCACCCTCCCACCCTCTACCCCCTATCCCTTCCATGTCACTCCTTTGGAGAGGAGTGTCCATATATATCAATCCCCCTCCCCAATTCAGCAGTCATATGAGGGCCAAGAGCCTCCTCATACACTGGGGGCCTACAAGGCAGCACCACTAGGGCAAAGTGTCTCATTGACAGGAAACAAAGTCTATGTTCCTGTTCACTTTGGTGCATTGGTTGTAGCATAGTTATGCTGTACTATATGGCTAAAATCTGATTATAAGTGAATAGATGCCATATTCATCCTTCTGAGTCTGGGTAAGTTTACTCAGAATGAGCTTCTCTAGTTCCACCCATTTGGCTGCAAATTGCATGACTTCGTTGTTTCTGATGGCTGAGTAGTATTCTATTGTGTAGATGTGCCACAGTTTGGTTTTTTTTTTTTTAAATCCATTCCTCAGTTGAGGGACATCTGGGTATTTCCAGGTTCTAACTATTACAAATAAAGCTCATATGAACATACATGAGAAAACATCCTGGTGGTTTGGTGAGGAATCATTTGGATGTATACCCAGAAGTGGTATGGCTGGGTCCCTAGGCAAAGCTATTCCAAGATTTCTAAGATTATTGCCAGACTGATCTCTACCAGCTTTCAGGCCCACCAGCAATGGAGTAGTGTTCCCCTTTCTCCACAATCTCGCCAGCATGTGCTGTCATTTGAATTTTTGATCTTAGCCATTTGGACAGGTGTGAGATGGAATCTCAGAGTCATCTTGAGTTGCATTTCTCTGATGATTAAGGATGCTGAGCATTTCCTCAAATGTCTCTCAGCCAGTAGGGATTCCTCCTTTGTGAATTCTCTGTTTATCTCTGTTCCCCACTTTTTGATTGGATTATTTGGTTTCTTGGCATTTAATTTCTTTAGTTCTTTGTAGATTTTGGACATTAGCCCTCTGTCAGATGTGGGATTGGTGTAGATATTTTCCCAATCTGTAGGTTGCCATTTTGTTTGAATGACAGTGTCTTTTGCCTTACAGAAGCTTTTCAGTTTCATGAGGTCCCATTTATTGATTGTTGGTCTTAGATCCTGAGCTGTTGGTGTTTGTCACCTATGCTGATGAGTTCGAGGGTTTTCCCCAATTTCTTTTCTAATAGATTTAATGTGTCAGGCCTTATGTTAAGGTCTTTGATTCACTTGGACTTAAGTTTTGTGCAATGTGATAAGTATGGGTCTAATTTCATTCTTTTACATGTCGACATCCAGTTAGACCAGCACCATTTGTTGAAGATGCTTTCCTTTTTCCATTGTGTGGTTTTGGCTTTGTCAAAAATTAAGTGACTAGGTGTGTGGATGGATTCATTTCTGGGTCTTCAATTCGATTCCACTGATTTACTGGTTTGTTTCTATGTACCATGTACCATGCTGTTTTTATTGCTATTGCTCTGCAGTACAGCTTGAAATCTGGGATGGTGATACCTCCAGATGTTTTTTTATTGTACAGGATTGATTTAGCTATTTGTTATTCCATATGAAGTTGAGAATTGCTTTTTCCAGGTCTATAAGGAATTGTGTTGGTATTTTGATAGGAATTGCATTGAATCTGTATATTGCATTTGGCAGGATGGCCATTTTTATTATGTTGATCTTACCTATCCATGAGCATGGGAGATCTTTCCATCTTCTGATGTTCTCTTCAATTTCTTTCTTCAAGGACTTGAAGTTCTTGTCATACAGGTCTTTCACTTGCTTAGTTAGAGTTACCTCCAGGTACTTTATATTGTTTGTGGCTATTGTGAAGGGTGTTGTTTCCCTAATTTCTTTCTCAGCCCTTTTATTTTTTTTGTATAAAGAAGGGCTTCTGATTTTTTAAAAAATTAATTTTGTATTGCTGAAGGTGTTTCTCAGTTGTAAGAGTTCTATGGTGGAATTTTTGGGGTTGCTCATGTACACTATCATATCATCTGCAAATAGGTATGATTTGACTTCTTTGTTTCTAATTTGTATTTCCTTGATCTCCTTTAGTTGTCTTATTGCTCTAGCAAGAACTTCAAGTACAATGTTGAAGAGATATGGCAAAAGTGGGCATCCTTACCTTGTCCCTGAGTTTAGAGGAAATGCTTTAAGTTTCTCTCCATTTAAGTTGGTGCTGGTTACTGACTTGCTATATATCGGCTTTATTATTTCTAGGTATGGTCCTTCTATAACCATTCTCTCCAGGACTTTTAGCATGAAAGGGTGTTGGATTTTGTCAAATGCTTTTTCCACATTCTAGCAAGATGATTATGTGGTTTTTTTTTCTTTCAGCTTGTTTATATGGTGAATTACATTGATGGATTTTTGTATATTGAACCATCCCTACATTCCTGGGATGAAGCCTATTTTATCATGGTGTACGATTCTTTTGTTGTGTTCTTGGATTCAGTTTCCAAGTATTTTACTAAGTATTTTTGCATCTATGTTCATGAGGGAAATTGGTCTGAATTTCTCTTTCTTTGTTGGGTCTTTGTGTGTTTTAGGAATCAGGATGACTGTGGCCTCATAGAATGAGTTTGGCAGTGTTTCTTCTGATTCTATTTTGTGGAATGTTTGAAGACTATTGATATTAGCTCTTCTTTGAAGGTCTGGTAGAATTCTGTGCTGAAACCATCTGGCCCTGGACTGTTTTTGATTGGGAGATTTTTTTTTTAATGACTGTTTCTATTTCCTTAGGGGTTATAGGGCTGTTTAATCTATTAACTTGATCTTGATTTAACTTTGGTAGGTGGAATCTATCAAGAAAATTGTCCATTTTTCTTAGGTTTTCAAATTTGGTGGAGTACAGATTTTTAAAGTAGGACCTAAAGATTCTCTGGATTTCCTCGATGTCTGTTGTTATTTCTCCCTTTTCATTTCTGATTTTGTTGATTTGGGTTTTTTCCCTCTGCCTTGTAGTTAATTTGCCTAAGACTTTCGTTTTGAAGTCACTTAGTGCTATGAACTTTCCTCTTAGCATTGCTTTGGTTGTGTCCCATAGGTTTGGGTATGTTGTGCCTTAATTGTCGTTGGATTTTGTCATCTATTTTGTTGATTTTCTCAAAGAACCAACTCTTGCTTTCATTGATTCTTTGTATTGTTCTTTTTGTTTCTAAGTTGTTAATTTCAACCCTAAGTTAGATGATTTCCTGCCTTCTGCTCCTCTTGGGAGTGTTTGTTTCTTTTTTTTTTTCCAGTTCTTCCAGTTCTGCTGTTAATTCCCTAATATGAGCTGTCACGACTTTCTTTTTGAAGGTACTTAGTGCTATGAACTTTCCTCTTAGCATTGCTTTCATTGTGTCCAATAGGTTTGGGTATGTTGTGCCTTCATTGTTGGATTTTAAGAAGTCTTTGATTTCCTTCTTTATTTCTTCCCTGACCCAGTGGTCATTCAGTAGAGAGTTGTTCAGTTTCCATGAATATGGAGGCCTTCTATTATTTATGTTGTTGTTGAAGACCAGCTTTATTCCATGGTGGTCTGATAATATGCAAAGGGTTATTTCAATTTTCTTGTATCTGTTGAGGCTTTCATTGTGACCAAGTTTATGGTCAATTTTGGAGGAGGTTGCATGTAGTGCTGAAAAGAAGTGTATCCTTTTTTGTCAGGGTGAACCATTCTGTAGATATCTGTTATGTCCATTTGGTTCATGACTTCTGTTAGGCTCATTATTTCTCTGCTTGGTTTCTGTCTTGATGACCTGCCCATTGTTGTGGGTGGGGTTTTTAAGTCTCCCACTACTAATATGTAGGGATCAATGTGAGTTTTAAGCTTTAGAATGGTTTCTTTTACAAATGTGGGTGCCCTCGTGTTTGGGGCATAGATATTCAGTAGTGAGATGTCATCTTGATGAATTTTTCCTTTAACAAGTGTGTAGTGCCCTTCCCTATATTTTTGGATTAACTTTAGTTGAAAGTCTATTTTGTTTGATATTAGGATGGCTACTCCAGCTTGCTTTCTGGGCCCATTTGCTTGGAAAACCTTTTCCCAGCCCTTTACTCTGAGGTAGCATCTATCTTTGTTTGTGAGATGCATTTCTTGTATGCAGCAAATGTTGCGTCTTGTTTATGGATCCATTCTGTAAGCCTCTGTCTTTTTACTGGGGAGTTGAGTCCATTGATGTTGATGAATATTAATAACCAAAGGTTGTTATTTCCTGTTATATTGCTGTAGGTGGTGGTTGTGTGTTTCTTTTGGTTTAGCTGCAGTGGAGTTTTTTGTTTCCTCTGTTTTCTTGGGTGTAGTTATCTTCTCTGGGTTGGAATTTTCCTTTTAGGATCTTCTGTAGGATTGGATTTGTGGGTAGATACTGCTTAAATTTGATTTTATCATGGAATATCTTGCTTCTCCATCTATGTTGATAGAGAGTCTTGCTGGGTATAGTAGTCTGGCTAGGCACCTATGTTCTCTTATGGCTTGTACGACATCTGCCCAGGCCCTTCTGGGTTTTAAAGTTTCTGAGAAGTCAGATGTAATTCTGTTGGGTCTGCATTTATATGTTACTTGACCTTTTTCTCTTACAGATTTTAATATTCTTTTTTTGTTCTGTACATTTGGAGTTTCAATTTTTATGTGGCAAGAGGAATTTCTTTTCTGGTCTAATCTCTTTGGAGTTCTTTATGACACTTGGAATTTTATCGGCATCTCTTTCTTTAAGTCTGGGAAGTTTTCTTCTATGATTTTGTTGAAGATGTTTCCTGAACCTTGGAGTTTGGAGTCTTCTCTTTCACCTATGCCTATAATTCTTAGGTTCCATCTTTTCATTGATTCCTTAATTTTTTAGATACTGTGGGTGAGAACTTTTTTGGATTACTCATTTTCTTTGGTTGATATGCTGATTTCTTCCATTGAATCTTCCACAGCAGAGATTCTGTCTTCCATTTCTTGTATCCTATTTTTGATACTCATATCTATAGTTTCTGTTCTCTTCCCTTGGTTTTTCTCCTCCAGGACTGTTTCTGCTTGTGATATTTTTATTGCTTCCATTTTCAATTTCAAGTCTTGAAAGCTTGTAGACATTTTATACATTTCCTGCTCCAATTTAGATGACTTTGTCTTCCATTCATTAAGATCTTTCATAACCTTGTCTCTTTCCCATTCATATTTGGCTGAGTTGGCTTTGAGGTGAGATACACACTTTTTAAACACTAGAGTTTTAGGGATTGAAGGGATGGCTCAGGAGTTAACAGCACATACAGTTCTTGCAGAAGATCCAAGTTTGGGTCCCATCATTTGTGTCAGGGAGCTCAAAACTTTCTGTGACTCTAGCTCCAGAGCAATCTATGAGAAACTGTACTCATGTGCATATAACCCACTTTAACACACACACACACACACACACACACACACACACACCAGATATTCTCATATCCCCAATTGTACCACAGTCACTTCATGTACAGATTGTGATGCATTGTAAATGGTCAACTGGACACACCAGAGTCATGAGGCCAAGTCTAAAGACAAGAAATAAGACAAACACATAAACTTGGTGTGGTCAAGACATCTGCCCTCTTATCAGATTAAATGAGGACAATCCACAGAAATGCTTAGAACAGAAGTATATACTGTTATTTGACAGAAATTTCAAGTGACTTTATCTAAGGCTCCAGGTAAGGTTAAAACTTGCTACAAATGGAAAAGAGTTGATAAATTATCTCAGTAGGTGAAACTGGAAAATAGTATATTAAGCGAGGTAAGCCAGGACAGAAATACTAACTCACATATTCTCTCTCATGTAGATTATAGCTTTAAATTTTTATGTAGGTGTACCTATGTGAGTGTTAAAGTGGGTGGAAACTAGTAGAAAGGGGCAAATGGGAAATAAAAATAGAGACGTTAAGAAAGACACTTGAGGAAAACAACAGAATACTTATCTTATGGAAGTAGAAAGGGGATACTGGGTACCAAAAGGTAACAAGTGGGAAGGGGAGGAAGAAAGATATGGAAGATAAGTAAGTGCAGGATTTCAACCAAAACTGTGTAGAAAAATGCCATAAGGAAGCTGTTTTGTATGCTGATTTAAAAAAAAGTACAATGTATTTTTTAATCAAATTAATTAACTCCTGAGACTTCTGAGCATGCTACTCATGATCATGAGATTTTGTGTGAGACACAACTGACTGCCAGTTTTTAGTTGTGTGATTTTTGTCTCACTAAACCTTTCAAAGGGATCTCTGTCTCTTCACTTCCAGAACTGGGTGAATAGCAAGGCTTCCTTCACAAAGGTAGAAAGATTAAAAAGGGAAGATCATGAAAGAGTAAGTATAGTATTAATATGTTAATATAAATATTAATATTAATACTTAATAGAGAGTGCTCACTTAGTGAAAACTGTGGCTGTATTAGTGAATTAAGGTGTCGATGTTATTTTCTTAAGAAGGATTATCAACTGATAGCTTAAGAGAAGCACATTGCTTTATTTGGAAGATAAGTATCTGCAGCTGAGACATAGCTCAATGGTTAAGAGCTCCTGCTGCTTTACCAGAGAATCTGAGTTCAGTTCACAACAGCTATATAAGTTAGTTTACAAATGACTGCAACTGTAGCTCCAAGGAATCTGACTGCCTCTTCTGGGATCCAAGGGTAACTGTACTCATGTGTACAAGCATACACATGCACACCTACACATGCGCACACACAAATTCATGCACACATGCATGTAAACACATGAAAAGGAAATCTTAAATATGAACAAGAGCTATACAAGAATGGTACCAACATACATGGCAACATGGATGGGAGAAAGCTCATGGGGCTTCAACAGTACACAAAGAGCTACAGGTAACTTAAGAATGTTGATAGTGGAAGAAATAGTCTCCCCAAGGAAAAGCACACCCATTCGTTATTCAATACCAAAATAGTCAGCTCTGAAAATATATATACAAGTAAAATTATACAGACTAAGCTGGTTGTAGTTATGGATGCGTGTGTGTGTGTGTGTGTGTGTGTGTGTGTATGTAAACAATTACTGGAAAATGTCATGAAATTGAAAGAGGGCAGAGAGAGGTATTTGGTAGTGTTTGCCAAAAATAAATGGAACAGGAGAAATGATATAATTATAATCTCAAATAATTTAAATTAAAATATGGTAAAAATTGAAGTATATGAATGAAGACAAACATGTAAGTCTTTGTCAAACTGTGGAATGTTGTATATTGTATGATCCATATTTATCATGGGGTACAAGTATATTTTCCTGAAAAGACAGATAGAGCCCAATACAATAGTCCTGTACTTCATAGGCATGAAGCTGACCAGGTTTCTGATCTGCAGCCAAGATGCCTGTTTTGAAGCTGCCTTCTCTTGTTAACTCTCTGCACTGGATTAAGTTGATCATCTCCTTATCATAACAAAATAAGAATTGTTAGCTTATACAGTAGGTCCAGTGTAGAGCACATATCTTCTTTGCCCAAGGTGTTTAATGTCAACACTGAAAAGCATAAGAATTGGTATTTTCTAAGAGTAGTGAGAATTGAATTAGCTAACACAGTAAAAATAGTAGAAAGATCACCTTGCCCCTAGTAAGCATTAGAATAGGGTCTTATGATACATCTAAGAATGATAGGCAAAGATGAAAGAGAAGACTCCAGACTCCTGGGACCAGGAAACATTTTCAACAAAATCATAGAAGAAAATTTCCCAAACCTAAAAAATGAGATTCTGGTAAAAATCCAAGAAGCATACAGAACTCCAAACAGATTGGAATGGAAAAGAAATTCCTCCTGCCATATAACAGTTGAAACCCCAATTATACAGAACAAAGAAAAAAATATTAAAAGCTGCAAGAGAAAAAGGCCAAGTAACATATAATGGCAAAGCCATCAGATTTACACCAAACTTTTCCTCAGAAACTTTAAAAGCCAGAAGGGAATGGTCTGATGTGTTACAAGCTCTAAGAGACCACAGGTGCCAGCCCAGATTACTCTACCCAGCAAAACTTTCAATTACCATAGATGGAGAAAACAAGATATTCCAAGACAAAACCAAATTTAAACAATATCTTCCCACAAATCCATCTCTACAGAAGATCCTAGAAGGAAAATTCCAACTGAGAGAAGGTAACTACATCCAAAAAAAACACAGGAAACAAACAACTCTACTGTAGCTAAGCCAAAAGAAACACTCAAAGTACTACCACCACCTACATCAAAATAGCAGGAAATAACAAACGAGGATCATTAACATCCCTCAACATCAATGGACTCAACTCACCAATAAAAAGACATAGGCTTACAGAATGAATCTATAAACAAGAACCACCATTTTGCTGCATACAAGAAACACACTTCACCAGCAAAGATAGTCTCTATCTCAGAGTAAAGGGTTGGGAAAAGGTTTTCCAAGAAAATAGACCCAGGAAACAAGCTGGAGTAGCCATCCTAATATCCAATAAAATAGAGTTTTTAGCCTAAATTAATCAAAGAAGATAGGACAGTACATACTTGTTAAAGGAAAAAATTCACCAGGATGACATTGCAATACTGTATATCTATGCCCCAAACACAAGGGCACCAACATTTGTAAAAGAGGCACTACTAAAGCTTAAAACATGCATTGATCCCCACACATTAATAGTGGGAGACTTCAACACCCCACTCACACCAATGGACAGGTCATTGAGACAGAAGCCAAACAGAGAAATAATAAGACTAACAGAGGTCATGAAACAAATGGACCTAACAGATATCTATAGAACATTTCACCCAAATCCAAAAGAATACACCTTCTTCTCAGCACCTCATGGAACCTTCTCCAAAATTGACCATATACTCAGTCACAAAGCAAGCCTCAACAGATAAAAGAAAATCCCCCCTTGTATTTTATCAGACCATCATGGATCAAAGCTGGAATTCAGCAACAACAGAAATACCAAAATGCCTACACATTCATGGAAATTAAAAAACTCTCTACTCAATGATTATTGGGTCAGGGAAGATATAAAGAAGGAAATCAAAGACTTCCTAAAACTCAATGAAAATGAAGGCACAATGTACCCAAACCTATGGGACACAATGAAAACAGTGCTATGTGGAAAGTTCATAGCACTAAATGCCTTCAAAAAGAAAATTGTGACAGCTCATTTTAAAAACTTAACAGCTGAACTGGAAGAGCTAGAAAAAAAAAAAGAAGCACACACTCCCAAGAGGAGCAGAAGGCAGGAAATCATCAAACTTAGTGCTGAAATCAATAATTTAGACATAAAAAGATCAATACAAAGAATCAATGAGACCAAAAGTTGGTTCTTTGAGAAAATCAACAAAATAGAAAAACCCTTAAACAAACTAACTAAAAGGGAGAGGAAAAATACCCAAATCAACAAAATCAGAAATGAAAGTGGAGAAATAACAACAGACATTGAGGAAATCCAGAGAATCTTTAGGTCCTACTTTAAAAATCTGTACTCCATCAAATTTGAAAACCTAAACAAAATGGACAACCTTCTTGATGGATTCTATCTATCAAAGCTGAATCAAGATTAGATTAATAAATTAAACAGCTCTATAACCCTTAAGGAAATAGAAACAGTCATTAAAAGTCTCCCAACCAAAAAAAGCCCATGGCTGGATGGTTTCAGCCCAGAATTCTATCAGACCTTCAAAGAAGAATTAATATCAATACTCTTCAAAGTCCTCCAAGAAATAGAAACAAAAGGAACACTGCCAAACTCATTCTATGAGGACACAGTCAGCCTGATTCCTAATCCACACGAAGACTCAGCAAAGAAAGAGTTTCAGACCAATATCCCTCATGAGCTTAGATGCTAAATTATTCAACAACATACTTGCAAACTGAATCCAAAAGTATCATACAACCTGATCAAGTAGGCTTCATCCCAGGAATGCAGGGCTGGTTGAACATTTGAAAATCCATTAATGTAATCCACCATATAAAGAAGCTGAAAGAAAAAAGCCACACGATCATCTCATTAGATGCAGAAAAAGCATTTGACAAAATCCCACACACCACCTTCATGCTAAAAGTCTTGGAGAGAACTGGCATCTAAAGGACCATACCTAGAAATAATAAAGGCTACATACTGCAAACCAGTAGCCAACATCAAATTAAATGGAGAGAAATTTAAAGCATTTCACCTAAAATCAGAGAAAAGGCAAGGATGCCTACTCTTCCCATATCTCTTCAACATTGTACTTGAAGTTCTTACCAGAGCAATAAGACAACTAAAGGAAATCAAGGGGATAGGAAATCAAAAAAGAAGAAGGTAAATTATCCCTATTTGCAGATTATATGATAGTATACGTAAGTGACCCCAAAAATTTCACCAGAGAATACCTACAGCTGATAGATTCATTCAGCAAGGTGGCTGGCTAAAAAATTAACTCAAAAAAAATCTGTAGACCTTCTTTACACAAAAGATAAATGGGCTGTGAAGGAAATTAGGGAAGCAACACCCTTCACAATAGCCAAAAATAATATAAAATACCTGGGGGTAACTCTAACCAAGCAAGTGAAAAACCTATACAGCAAGAACTTCAAGGGCTTGAAGAAAGAAATCGAAGAAGATATCAGAAGATGGAAAGATATCCCATATTTGTGGATAGGTAGGATCAACAAAATAAAAATTGCCATCCTACCAAAAGCAATATACAGATTCAATGCAATTCCCATCAAAATACCTACACAATTCTTCGTATGGAAACCCAAAAAACCCAGAATACCTAAATCAATCCTGTACAATGAAAATATATCTGGCGGTATCACCATCCATGATTTCAAACTATACTACAGAGTAATAGTAATAAAGACAGACAGCATGGTACTGGTATAGAAACAGACAAGTTGATCAATGGAATCAGATTGAAAACCTAGAACAGAAATAAACACACACACACCCATGGTCACTTAATTTTTGAGAGAGAAGCAAAAATCATACAATGGAAAAAGGACAGCATCTTCAACAAATGTTGCTGGTCTAAATAGATGTCAATAATTAAAATAATAAAAATAGATCCATATTTATTACGTTGCACAAAACTTAAATCCAAGTGGATCAAAGACCTTAACATAAAACTGGACACACTAAATCTAATAGAAGAGAAAGTGGGAAAAAGCCTCAAACTCATTGGCACTGGTGACAACTTACTGAACAGAACACCAATAGCTCAGGCTCTAAGACCAACAATCAATAAATGGGACCTCATGAAACTGAAAAACTTCTGTAAGGCAAAAGACATTGTCATTTGAACAAAACGGCAGCCTACAGACTGGGAGAAAATAATCTAATAAAAAATGGGGGACGGAGCTAAATAGAGAATTCACAAAGGAGGAATCCCTAATGGATGAGAAACACTTGAAGAAATGCTCAACATCCTTAATCATCAGAGAAATGCAACTCAAGATGACTCTGATATTCCATCTCACTTCTGTCAGAATGGCTAAAAAAACCCTCAAAAGACAGCACATGCTGGTGAGGGTGTGGAGAAAGGGGAACACTCCTACATTGCTGGTGGGAGTGCAAACTTGTACAAATACTATGGAAATCAGTCTGATGATATCTTAGAAAACTTGGAATAGCTCTACCTCAAGACCCAGCCATACCACTCCTGGGTATACATCCTAAAGATTCCCTCACCAACCCACAGGGACATCTCCTCAACTATGTTCACAGGCAGTTTTATTTGTAATAGCTAGAAACTGGAAACAATCCATATGTCCTTCAACTGAAGAATGAATAATAATAATAAAAAAAACTGTGGTAAACTTACACAATGGAAGACTACTCAGCTATCAGAAACAAGGAAATCATGCAATTTGCAACCAAGTGGATGGAACTAGAAACACTCATCATGAGTGAGCTAACTCAGATTCAGAAAGATACACATGACATATATTCACTTATACCTGGATTTTAGACATTATAACATAGGATAACCATCATACATTCAATAGACCCAAAAGTACAGGAACAGGGACTTGGTTACCTGTCAGTGGGACACCCCACCCTAGTGGAACTGCCATGTATTCCTCCTGTGCAATAGGAAGCTCTTAGACCTTATGTGACTAACGAACTGAGAGGTGCTGATACATGGAGACTTCCCACATGGGAGGGATGAGATTGGTGGGAGAGGGGATAGAGGGTAAGAGGAAGGGTCCAGGAAGTGGTGCAGGGAGGAGGTGGCAATGGAGATGTAACAAAGTAAAAAATAAATGTTTTTTTTTTTTTTTAAAGAACCAAGTATACGACTATTGTACACAGTCTGCTTGGCACTGGACTGGTAGTCACCCCAGGCTCGCTTTTTTCAGGGAATGTTAGACTACTAATCTTTCAGATGTTCATAAGTCAGAACAGAGAGCACAGAAATATCCTCTTTTCCTCTGCCACATACTGAAACATGTGTCACAGCAGTCACACCTGCAATGCCTCTTTGAGCAGTAAACACTGTTATTGTCAAATAGAAAAAAGTATGGAAATTTCTAACATGATTAATATGAAAATCTAAATTCTCATGTATATATTAAAATATATACATATGTGTATATATTTTTCTTTCCACTGTAGTGAGTCAGATTTTTTTTTCTGTGAATGACTGCTTAAACATTGTGGATTATTAGAGGACATCATGCAAGATAAATCCAAAACTCCTGCTATAATAATTTGCTGATAGTCTCCCTAACTTTTACATGGTATCTTCTGTGATGTTACTCTGTAGAATATGATATAATTATTAATGAAAATATCTTTTTATGCAAATATTAGGTAGAGGTTCAGATTTCTTTGTAGGCAGAGTTGTGGTGAATGAATCTGTTTTCTGTTTTGGTCTCAGATATGGGATTTGATATTTGATATATGGTGTGCTTTGTTAAAAAATAAAAGTAAGGTGGAGATTGATGAAGGATGCTTGTGGCCACACTCAAGTCTCTGCATCTTTACATACAGGTGAGCATGCCTGACCAAATACACATATGGACACATAAATATTCCACACACATATGAGAGATGGAGAGGGGGAGGGAGAAAGACAGAGAAGCAAAACTCATGACTAGTTCCTCAAATCTCTGCAGTTTTCAGGCAATCCTAAGTTGCCACGTGGGATGATCTCTCCTTCCAGGACTTTCTTCTGCAGACCTCAGGAAGTGAATGATCTGGCTTTATGATTTGCCCTTCAACTTTTATTAAAAATATTTTTTAATCATTTTGTTTGTATGTGTGTGAGTATGTGCACATGAATGTGGGTGCCTGTGGAGACCAGAGGTTTCAGATTCCCTGTATCTGGAGTTAAAAGCAGGTTGCAAGCTGTCCCATATGAGTGCTGGGAAACGAAAAGCAGCAAATGCTCTTACCTGATGAGCTATCTCTCTATCCCATCAACTGTTGCTTTTAAATAGTGATTCCTGGAAATTTGAGCAGAATAGTAATGTGCTCCAAATTAATTTGAAAAAAAAAATTCTTGAATCCAACAAGGGAGACATGGAAAACATCACAGAGACAAATGAGAAGCCAGAATGAAACTTGTTCCTTAAGGTTGTCAGACTCTAAATGGATACTAACTTGATCTTTGATCTTTCTGGTTCTTCATCTAATCATGGAGTATTGACCTTAGCAGAGATGATTGCCCCACCAAAGGCATGATCTTTGTTGCTTGAGGTAAGACTAGCCTTAGTAATTAACTTAAGCTTAATACCCATGTAAGTTTTATTAAAAATATGACTTCAAGCAAACTTTTCAAAACCCTGACTGTCTTTTTAGCTAAATAACTATCAAAATAATAGTGCTTCCAGGGGTATCTATAAAGGTGACTGATAGAACACATAGAAAACACTGAATGCGTGTTGAAGTAGGTGAACACTCAGTGTATTAATTCTTCTATTTTAGAACAGAAAGAACAACAGTAATTCTAAGTAGGAATGAGTATGTCCAGAGAGTGTAGCCTACAGAAGTTGCCATATAGAAATGGAATATTTCTTGTTTGTGTATTGGTGGAGGAAATAATTATACTGTTTTTCAATAGCAGGTACAGAATGACAATAGAAGAGATAAAGTCTTGACTGGATAAAATAAATTAAAGGCTAATGAGATGGATGTTCAGAGGTAGAGACTTTACTCAGGGATCTCTGCTATAGGATCTCAGGTAGACATTGAATTTTGATAATGATCACAAAAATTGATTATTTCTGAAATTGAACTTAAGTGATCTGTTAAAATGACACTTAGAAATACTGACATGTGGTTGTACAAAGTTTTTATATTAATTTGCATATGTGATAATGGGTTTCAGTGTGACATTTTCATATATGTATGAAATAATAATATATTATATATGTGAATTATATTTATAGAATTCACCTCCATGCCCTAGTTTACTTTATATTTTATGTAGATTTGAAAAACACCATGACCAAAAAGAACTTGTGTCAAGAAAGTTTATTTTATTTTATCATATACTTACATATTATAGTCCATCATTGAGAGATGTGAAATATTTTCCAAAAAATTATTATATGCATCAGTAAAACTATAGATTAAAGTGGATGAGGGACTACTAGAAGTGATCTAGCAAGGAAGTAGAACTTAGCAAGTACCTTGAGCAATGTAAAAGCTAGATTCTTGGGCTGGAGAGATGACTCCATGGTTGAGACAATGTGCTGCTATGGCCTGGACTTGCTTCTCAGTATCTTTATCAGTTGGGGCATGACAGCCTGTAACGCCAGTTCCAGCGGATCCAGCATCCCCCTCTCTTTTCTGCACACATGTGATGTGTGATGTCCTTACTGACAGGCAGGCAAATACACATGCACATACATAAAAATAAATAAAATTATATTTTAAAAGCCAGATTCTCCTCTTCTGATGTTCATGGAGCTCCATATCCTGATTAGTTTTGCAGTTTGGAAATAACACATCAGGTATATGCACTTTGTCACTTTTCATATTTTGTGAGGGAATTGAAGCTTATTATTGTTAATTTGCCAAAGCTGGCAAAAGGAAGCAAAGGCTTTTGATCTTAAACAGATGCCCAAGCAACTTCCCTTGACCTAGCTGTTACTCTCCTCCAGGTGGCTTCTTTGCTGTCTGGAGTGCCAACAGTTCCCCAAATATCCTCCTTCAGAAAGAATAATAGGATAAAAGCAAACACCTAACACCACAGACAAATCTGCCTGTGTGTCGTCTTTCTTCCTGATGACACCCCTAAGAACGGTGGCTTTGTGCCATGGTTTGCACTTTTACTGTTGCCCTTTAATTTATATTAATCATAAAGATCCTGAGCCCAGGAGGAATAACAGTCAAAAGTCTGTGGAATATCTGTGCTTGTAACAGGCTCTCTTCACTACGCCATTCTTCAGAACATTTTTTAATATTGTATTTATGTTTTAGTAGTATTTTATGCTTGAAAATTTCATGCATGCACACACACACACACACACACACACACACACATATATATCTACACAATGAAGTATCATCTCCATCACCCCTATTTTCTCTCCAACTCTTCCCTAAATGCCCAACACATCCTCTTCAAATGTTTCTTTCTCTTCCTCTATTATTTTCCTCATCTTCCTCTTCCTCCTCTTTTTTTTGTAACTTACTAAGTACAATTAGAGCCCATGTGGACATGATTAGTCCACATGTACATGACTATGGGGCACCCACTGGATGATGGGATATTTACCAATGTCCATGAGCCCCAAAAAGTGTGAATCTCCCTACCTCAACAGCTATCACCTGCTCTTCAGTTAGGATCAGAGCCTCATCTTCTCTCATGTCCATGCTATAATTTTGGCTAATTTGATTCTGTACACATCTTTGGTATGTAAACAGAGTTACTCTGAGTTCATAAGCTCAATGGTTCTGTCCTGTCCAGAAGATCATGTTTCATTGTATCTTCCTCACCCATGGGTTCTTTCATTCTTTCTGCCTCCTCTTTTGTGATATTTTCTCAGCCTTGGAGTGGTGAATGATTGAACAATGTCCCATTTAGGTCTGAGCAATCAGTCTCTTATGCTGACCACTTTAAACAGGTATGCATCTCTTCACACATCGCCAAAAGAAGCTTCTTTGGACAAGGTCGAGAGTAATCCAGGCTGAGAGATCTTTTGAATCCAAATGTGAAGAGTGTTATAAAGGAGAGGAGGCATGGCAAGAGGGGTTCACTCTGATTCCACTCACAAAGTCTTCATAGCCAACTGGGAGAGTAGACACACAAATGAGGAAGTAACAACAAAACAGCCAGTATTGTACTGCAAGCAGTGAGGTGTGTTTGTATTATTTCGTATTTCAGCTTATTATGGAACTAAAACCAATAACTTCCTTTTGGCTCCGACTTGGAATAAATCTTTCTTTGCCTCCTGGGACAGAGAAAGCTCTGTTGAGAAACTAATAAGTTCAGGCCAAATATTCAGCTATTTTGAAGAAGAAAAGGAATGAGGCAGTTCAGTGTCTGGGAGGACATGATCCAAATATTCAGAGAAAAATCCAGGCCCTGGTTATCTAAAGGAGCAGGTGGAGCGGGTTGAGAAATTAGCATAAGTTGAATAATGAAACATTCATTATTTCACAATCAAATTACCAAAATCCTTGGCGTAAACATGCTTCTATGTCATATGCTGTTTTATTGTTGTTTGTAGAAAGGAGTCATGTATAACTTAGAAACTGCTTTAATTAGAATACGAATCATTTTCAAATATTTAGATAAAATTTGAAAAATGTGAAAACATGTTCAGAGTCATAAAATTCAGCAATTTTGTAGTTTGGTGGAAAACTTCATCTTAGAATTAATTGTTAGATATTCATATATATATAATATGAATACTTTGGATTTACAAATATATGTATATGTGTGTGTGTGTGCATGTGTACACACACTTATATATGCCCTTTGGATATATAGGTTAGAATGCCGGTCATTTTTTTATTGATTTGATAGTATGTTCAGGATGCTTGAAAACTAGAGATGAAGCAAATGACTCTTCAAAATATTTGACAAGAAGTTTATAAAGAAAAATAAGAATGGTGTAAAATATAGAATATAGTAAAATGAAAATGCACAGTCAATATTGTCTGTTTTATGTACTCATATTTCTCAATTTCCAAATCTACCCTGGAATGTATTATGCAGTGTCAGGAGATGGATGAATTGAGAAGATAAGTTGGAAAGGATGTTTGTTAGGGTATCAGAAGCAAAACAAGAAAACCACAGGGCAAGGCAGAGGGCTGATTAAGGCCTTTTCTTTTCTCAAAAATCACTGCCTAATTTAGAATCTCAAAGTGAACCTTATTCACACTGAAGCATCCTTCATACCACAGGAGGCAGTGTAGACCATAGGACAAGCTTTCTATAAACAAAGAGCTTTGCATTTCAACTTGTTTCTGTCTTTGAAAAGCTTTGGAATTTGGGGCTGAAGAAATGGCTCAGAGTTTAAATTGCTGCTGCAAAATAATGAAGTTCAAAGTTAAGACCTACTGAATTTCAAACTGGATGCTGTAGCACAAATGTGTAATCTCAAAGCTCCTGTGAAAAGACAAAATAGAGAGGCAGGAGAGCTCAAGGAAACTCCCTGGTCAGCATGCACAGGAGTGAACAAAAAGAATTAATTTGATGTTTAATGTCATTCTAAAAGAAAGAAGAAATTTTGAGTGGGAGAGATGGCTTCATTGTTAAGAACCTGTATGACTCTTCGTAGAGTGTGATTCCCAACCCTGATGTTAAACAACTTATAACCACTTGTAACTCCAGGCACAGGAGATCTGTCACCCTCATTTGGCCTCCATGGGCACTGCACTCACATGTGCATATACCCCCACAGACACACACACACACACACACACACACACACACACACACACACGGATGACTATCTATCTATCTATCTATCTATCTATCTATCTATCTATCTATACATATATATGCATCACACACTTTTAAAAATTCATTTTTATATTATATAGTATTTGTTTCAAAAGAAAATGTAAGAGGATTATTTTGTATGTAAGATCACCCTAATTATGTAATTAGGTCATGCACCTTGACCTTGTGTATGTTAAAAATATTGCTTCTATGGAATAGTACTCAGCTATCAGAAACAAGGAAATCATGAAATTTGCTGCCAAATGGATAGAACTAGAGAAGCTCATCCTGAGTGAGCTAACCCAGACCCAGAAAGATGCACATGGCATCTATTCACATATAGTCAGATTTTAGCCATATAGTACAGGATAACTACCCAACATGCACCAGACTGAAAGGAACAGGAACATGGACTTTGTTACCTATTAGTGGGACACTTTTCCCTAGTGGAGCTGCCATGCAGGCCCTCAGTGCAAGAGGAAACTCTTAGCTCTCATATGACTGATGAACTGAGGGGAGCTGAGATGTGGGGGTTCCTTCACTGGAGGAGTAGTATAGGTGGAGGAGGGGGTAGAGGGTGGGACCGAGAAGGGTGGAGGGAGGGGGCTATGGTGGAGATGTAACTTGAGATAATAAATAAACGCAATAAAAATTAATTAATAATTAATAAAATATTAATAAAATAAAAAAATAAAATATTGCTTTTTACTAAAAACAGTAGAAATATCTCTCACATTGAACACATGAATTTTTTTATAAATACTTTATTTTTTTTTCTTCAAGTTACATCTCAGTCACAAACCCCTCCCTATCCCGCCCTTCCACCCTCTTCCCCCCAGAAGTTTCCCCTTTCAGTCCAACAGATGGTTCCTTCTCTTATAACAGTAAGTATTATACAAAACACCAGATATAAATATGCCACATTTATGAGAGTTAAATGGCCCAGTATACCTTCCCAATGTCCAGTTTATACATATTTGGCCCCTGACTTTAACATTCTACTATCTAACCATCTCCATGAGTTTAAAGGTCTATATCTGACTCAACATTCATATTAACTTGCAACACACTTTTAAGAGTATCTTCTTAGATCTATAACACCCTCTTGATTCCTATACAACTCAAAATTTAACTATGAGGCTCTAGCTGTCTATTCTTCAACCACCTCAGAGACCTGAGAGGGATAAATGGCTGGAGAGATGGCTCAGCCGTTAAAAGGCTAGGCTCACAACCAGAAATGTAAGAACACGTGAATTTTTTTAATAACACATCTTGATGTGTGCATGCTGTGAATTCACTCTGGATGAGGAGAAAAAAACAAAGTGAACCTGGGGATGGGTCATCATTCTCTGTCTTAAAGTACCTTCATTTTCAAATTAAGCAGTTGTCTGATATGGAGGAGAAATATAAGAAAGTATATATCTGCACCCTTCTTTATGTAGCTGTGTGATCATTGATTTTAATGGTCTGTTTGAGACAAACTGGAATCATTTGTAAAGAGAGCTTCCACAAGGAGTTTTCTAGGTTATATTGGCCTCTGGGTATTTGTGGGGAGAGGTTGTCTTGATTACTTTAGCTGAGGTAGGAAGATTTTACGTGTGGTACTATTCTTAGGCAGGGATCTTGGATTGTATGAGAGAAGAGAACAAAATCTGAGCTCTAGAATGTGCATTGTATTGTGATTTGCTCTTGATTGTGGATGTGATATGATGGGATGCTCTAAGTTCTTGCCACTTTGATTTCCTTGCAATGACAGACTATAATTTGAAGTTGTGAGCTATCCAAACCCTACCTTCTGTAAATGGTTTTTCTCATGACATGTTCATGATACACACCCATAAGAAACAAACCTACACAATAGGTCTGGAGTGATGGCTCAGTCATTAAGAGAAGGTATTGCTCTTCCAGCGGGCCCGAGTTCTGTTCCTGGGCCCGAGTTTTGTTTCTAAGCCCCATATCAAGTGGCTCACAACCCTTTTTACCCCAGCTTTGGGGAATATGACACCTTCATTTGTGGGACCTCACATACCCATGTCATACACATACACACAGATACACATATACATGAATAAAAAATAAAAATAGAAATCATGCAATTGGCAACCAAATTTATGGAGCTAAAAAGCTCATCCTAAGTGAGCCAACTCAGACCCGGAAAGATACACATGGTATGTATGGTATGTACTCTCTCTTTTTTTTTTTTATTTCTTCAAGTTACATCTCAATCACAATCTCCTCCCTACTCCTCCCTCCAGACCCACCCTCCCACCCTCTTCCCTCTCAATCCCCCATCCTCTTTTTTTTTTAAGCTTAAGGTATATCTTTTTCCTCCCAACAGCTCCCCCTTTCAGTTCAAAAATTGGTTCTTTCTCTTATAACAATAAATACAATACAAAACAACAGAAATAAATAGGCCACAATTATGAGAGTTATATGGCTTAGCATACATTCCCAATGTCCAGTCCATATTTATTTGGCACCTGACTTTAACATTCTACTACCTAACCATCTCCAAGAATTTAAAGTTCTATATCTGACTCAGCTTTCATACTAACTTGCATCACAATTTTAAAAACATCTTCTTAGATACAGAACACCCTCTTGATTCCTAAACAACTTAAAATTTAACTATGATACTCTAGCTATCTAGTCTTCAACCACCTCAGAGACCTGAGAGGGATAAATATATCTGATTATATCGGAAGTTCAGGGCCCGCAGCTTCCAAAACTAAGAGATGACATACCAGTGGCTGCCTGGACAGTTCCCATATTCTCTCCATACATTACAGCATCAATCTTCAGACGTTTGCCCTGTTTCTCTGACAGACATTGATTATAGAGCAGGAATTATGAAGGACTTGCCTACACTGTTTTGGCAGAGCTAGGCTGTCGACTTACTTGCTTCCAAGTTTTGTCCTTTTTGGACAGCATTCTGTCTACAGTTGAAGCAAGTTTTTTTTGTTGTTGTTTGTTTGTTTTGTTGTTTTTTGCCAAGAGATAGGCTTGCCACTAACTCAATCATCTCCCACTGGAGATTCTTCGATGCTCTATGCTCATCTTCTACTTGGAGTAGAATAGGGGGTGCTGTCAGGAGCTGACATGTCTCGATATCAAAAAATCTAAAGTTAAGAAAACATCTTTACAATCAATGTCTGTCAGAAAAACTGGGCCAAATGACTGAAGATCAATGCTGTAATGTATGGAGAGAATATGGGAACTGTCCAGGCAGCCACAAGTATGTCATTTCTTAGTTTGGGAAGCTGCAGCCATTTTTTTCGAATGACAGTGTCCTTTGCCTTACAGAAGCTTTTCAGTTTCAATAGGTCCCATTTATTGATTGTTGATTTCAATTCCTGAGCTGTTGGTGTTCTGTTCAGGAAGTTGTCACCTGTGCCAATTAGTTTGAGGGTTTCTCCCACTTTTTCTTCTAGTAGATTTAATGTGACCGGCCTTATGTTAAGGTCTTTGATCCACTTGGACTTAAGTTTTGTACAAGGTGATAAGTATGGGTCTAAATTAGGTGGCCATAAGTGTGTGGGTCTATTTCTGGATCTTCAATTCGATTCCATTGATCTGCTGGTCTGTTTCTATACCAATACCATGCTGTTTTTACAACTATTGCTCTGTAGTACAGCTTGAAATCTGGGATGGTAATACCTCCAGATGTTTTTTTATTGTACAGGATTGATTTAGCTATTCTGGATTTTTTGTTGTTCCATATGAAATTGAGAATAGGTTTTTCCAGGTCTATAAAGAATTGTGTTGGTATTGTGATAGGAATTGTACTGAATCTATATATTGCTTTTGGTAGGATGGCCATTTTTATTATATTGATCCTACTTCTCCATGAGAATGGGAGATCCTTCCATCTTCTAAAGGCCTCTTTCATTTCTTTCTTCAAGGACTTGAAGTTCTTTACTTGCTTGGTTAGAGTTACCCCTAGGTATTTTATATTGTTTGTGGCTATTGTGAAGAGGGCTGTTTCCCTTATTTCTTTCTCAGCCCATTTGTTTGTTGTATAAGGAAGGGCTTCTGATTTTTTTTGAAATAATTTTGTATCCAGCTACCTTGCTAAAGGTGTTTATCAGATGTAAGAGTTCTCTGGTGGAATTTTTGGGGTCGTTTATATATACTATCATATCATCTGCAAATAGGGATAATTTGATTTCTTTCTTTTCAATTTGTATCCCCTTGATCTCCTTTAGTTTTCTTATTGCTCTAGGAAGAACTTCAAGTACTATATTGAAGAGATATGGTGAAAGTGGGCATCCTTGTCTTGTCCCTGAGTTTAGAGGAAATGCTTCAAGTTTCTCTCCATTTAATTTGATGTTGGCCACTGGCATGCTGTATATTGCCTTTGCTATTTCTAGGTATGGTCTTTGTATGCCCGTTCTCTCCAGAACTTTTAGCATGAAGGGGTATTGGATTTTGTCAAATGCTTTTTCTGCATCTAGTGAGATTATCATGCGTTTTTTTTCTGTCATCTTGTTTATATGGTGAATTACGTTGATAGACTTTCATATGTTGAACCGTCCCTGCATTCCTGGGATGAAGCCTACTTGGTCATGGTTTATGATACTTTTGATGTGTTCTTGAATTTGGTTTGCTAGTATTTTATTAAGTATTTTTGCATCTATGTTCACAAGGGAGATTGGTCTGAAGTTCTCTTTCTTTGTTGGGTCTTTGTGTGGTTTACGAATCAGGGTGACTGTGGCCTCATAGAATGAGTGTGGCAATGTTCTTTCTGATTCTATTTGGTGAAAGAGTTTGAAGAGTATTGGTGTTAGCTCCTCTTTGAAGGTCCAGTAGAATTCTGTGCTAAATCCATCTGGCCCTGGGCTTTTTTTGGTTGGGAAATTTTTAATGACTATTTCTATTTTCTTAGGGGTTATAGGGCTGTTTAATCTGTTAATCTGATCTTGATTTAGTCTTAGTAGGTGGAATCTATCAAGAAAATTGTCTAGTTTACTTAAGTTTTCAAATTTGATGGAGTATAGATTTTTGAAGTAGGACCCAAATATTCTCTTGATTTCCTCAATGTCTGTTATTTCTCCCTTTTCATTTCTGATTTTGTTGATTTTGGTTTTTTCCTCTGTCTTTTAGTTAATTTGGCTAAGGGTCTGTCTATTTTGTTGATTTTCTCGAAGAACAAACTCTTGGTTTCATTGATTCTTTTTATTCTTTTTGTTTCTAAGTTGTTGATTTCAGCCCTAAGTTTGATGATTTCCTGCCTTATGCTCCTCTTGGGAGTGTTTGCTTTTTTTTTTTTTTTTTCTAATTCACCCAGTTTGGCTGTTAATTCGTTAATACGAGCTATCACAATTTTCTTTTTGAAGGCATTTAGTGCTATGAACTTTCCTTGTAGCACAGCTTTCATTGTGTCCCATAGGTTTGGGTATGTTGTGCCTTCATTTTCGTTGGATTTTAAGAAGTCTTTGATTTCCTTCTTCATTTCTTCCCTGACCCAGTAGTCATCCAGTAAAGAGTTGTTCAATTTCCATGTGTGTGTAGGCTTTCTGTTGATTCTTTTGCTGTTGAAGTCCAGCTTTATTCCATGTGGGTCTGATAAGATACATGGGGTTATTTCAATTTTCTTGTATCTGTTGAGGCTATCTTTGTGTCCAACTATATTGTCGATTTTGGAGAAGGTTCCGTGAGGTGCTGAGAGGAAGGGTGTATTCTTTTGTGTTTGGGTGAAATGTTCTGTATATATCTGTTAGGTTCATTTGGTTCATGATCTCTGTTAGACTCATTATTTCTCTGTTTGGTTTCTCTCTTGATGATCTGTCCATTGTTGTGAGTAGGGTGTTAAAGTCTCCCACTACTAAAATGTTGGGATTGATGTGAGATTTAAGTTTTAGAAGATTTTCTTTTACAAATGTAGGTGCCTTTGTATTTGGGGCATAGATGTTCAATACTGAGATGTCCTCTTGATGAATATTTCCTTTAATGGGTATGTACTGCCCTTCTCTGTCTTTTTTTATTAACTTAAGCTGGAAGTCTATTTTGTTTGATATTAGGATAGCTACTCCAGCTTGCTTCCTGGGTCCATTTGCTTGGAAAACCTTCTCCCAGCCATTTACTCCGAGATAGTGTCTATCTTTGATAGTGAGATGTGTTTCTTGTATGCAGCAAAAATGGGTCTTGTTTACGGATCCAGTCTGTAAGTCTGTGTCTTTTTATTGGTGAGTTAAGTCCATTGATGTTGATGGATACTAGTGACCAGGGGTTGTTATTTCCCATTATTTTGGTATAGGTGGTCATCTTCTGCTTCTTTTTGTTTAGTTGCTGTGGAGATTTCCATTTCCTCTGTTTTCTTGGGAGTAGTTATCTTCTCTGGGCTGGAAATTTCCTTCTAGGATCTTCTGTAGTGCTGGGTTTGTGGGTAGATATTGTTTAAATTTGATTTTGTCATGGAATATCTTGTTTTCTCCATCTATGTTGATAGAGAATTTTGCTGGGTATAGTAGTCTGGCTGGGCACCTATATTCTCTCAGGGCTTGCAGGACATCTGTCCAGGCCTTTCTAGCTTTTAAAGTTTCTGAGGAGAAGTCAGGTGTAATTCTGATGGGTCTGCCATTGTATGTGACTTGGCCTTTTTCTCCTACAGCTTTTAATATTCTTTCTTTGTTCTGTACATTTGGAGTTTCAATTATTATGAGGCGAGAGGAGTTTCTTTTCTGATCTAATCTGTTTGGTGTTCTGTAAGCCTCTTGGATTTTTAATGGCATCTCTTTCTTTAGGTTTGGGAAGTTTTCTTCTATGATTTTGTTGAAGATATTTCCTGGACCTTGTAGTCGGGAGTCTTCTCTTTCCTCTATGCCTATAATTCTTAGGTTCTGTCTTTTTATTGAGTCCTTGATTTCTTGGATGTTGTGGGTGAGAGATCTTTTTTAGCTTTCTCATTGTCTTTGGATGTTGTACTAATTTCTTCCATCGAATCTTCCATGCCTGAGATCCTGTGTTCCATCTCTTGTATCCTATTTTTGGTACTCATATCTGTAGTTCCTGTTCTCTTCCCTTGATTCTCTATTTCCATTTTTAACTCTGACTGTGTTTTCTTTATTATTTCCATTTCCATTTTCATGTTTTGAATGATTTTGTTCGTTTTGTACATTTCCTGCTCCAATTTGCTTGTCTTTGCCTGAAAGTCTTCCAATGCCCTGTCTTTTTCCTGATCAATTTGAAGCACCTCGTTTTGGAGTTCTCTAATGGTATTATCCATTGCTTTTGCTTGTGAAATTGTGGCTTCTTTGAATTTCTTCATAAATTTAAGTTCTTCTTGAAAGGACTCTATCACTTTCCATAATGTAGAATTGTCATTATTTTCATGTGTTTCAGCTGTGGTGATGTGGTCAGTGTTGGATGAACTAGTATAGTTTTGTTTTGTTGGAGTCATTCTCCCTGATTTCTGGGTTTCTTTCTTTCTTTCTTTTTGTGGGACCTTTGGCCATTTGGAAGTTCTTAGCTGTCTGCTCCTGTTGTCTTCTGGGCTTGGATCCAAAGGGGGCCCTTTGGTGTAGCAGTCGAATTGCCCGACTCCACCCCTGTAAGTGAGTCATTCAGCACAGCCTCCCAAGTGGAAACCTCCCTGATCCAGGGGGTGGAGATGTATATACTTAAGCTCTGATTCCCTGCCAGAAGGGCCCGTACTAGCAAAAAAGTCCAATAATAATAATAAATACCTCACAGTTTTCCCAGTGTTGGACCCTGTGGTGGGTAAATCTGCCTTCACCCCCTGTAGCCTTGCCACTTTCACACTCCTGCCTATGTGTGTATGTACTGGCTCTGGATACTGACAAATGGCGTCACTGTCGACCAAGTTCCTCTACACCACCGTGGAATGCAATCTGCAGCTGGAAGGGTACCCTGCAGCTCAATTCAGCTGCAGGATTTTTTCCCCAATGACTAAATCCAATAGGGGAACCTGTCCAGCACCCCTCTGGGGGAGCACAGATATGTCTGGGCTTTCCAAATGCGGCTGTTGACATCTGGTCACAGGGCCGACGCCTGTGGAGCTATCCGCCCCTGTGCACCTGCTGAGCCACACCGCTACGAGTGTGTGGCACTCCTACAGGTCTGCAACCCTTCACCAAATAGCCGGGATGCCTGCGTGGGACCTAGGAGGCCCAGCAGGCTGGTGAGTAACCCTGTGTGGAGTCTGAATCTGCCCACTGGGTATTAGAGTGGATCTTACCTGGCATCTCTCCTGGTGGGGGGTTCCCGATTCCTGGATTCAGCAGCTTCTGTGCGTGTCTGAGAGTGGGAGGGAGAGTCCTGCCCAGGGACTTTTAATGGTCCCTGGGTAGCTGGATGAAACCCAGGTGAGTCTAGTCACTCAGATTTTTTTGGATAGAGACTTATAACATTTGTGGCTTTGTGGATGTTTTCCCCAAGATTAAAATGCGTCCTCGCGGGCTGCCACCATCTTGGTTCCCCTATGTACTCTCTTATAAGTGTATATTAACCATATAGCACAGGACAACCATCCTACAACTCACAGACCCACACGGACAGTAGCCTAACCATCCTACAAAAAACTCCTCCCAGCAGCAACTCATGGATCCTGTTGCTTCTTAATGGAACACCCTAACCTAGATGGGCTGCCATATCAAGCCCTAGTACAAGAGGATGCTCTTAGCCCTCATGTGACTGAGGAGGTTTGATATATGGGAGCTCCCCTCATCTGAGAAGGAGAGGATGGTGACGAGGAAGAGGGAGAGAGGGAGGAAAGGTAGGACAGAGAGAGAGACTGGGAGAGGAGGAAGGAGGGGACTTTGACCTAGATGTAACTTCAATAAATAAATAAGTTACAGTTTGAAAAAAAATAAAATCAAATAAAAATCTTAAAGAAACTAAGATAATAACTTCCTTAGGAAGTCTTTTCCTTCTTTCAATATCAGACGAAGTTTCAGGCAGGAAGTGGATATTCACATAATGCCCAGGAGTAACATTTTATTTCAATATCAGATGAAGTTGCAGACAGGAAGTGGATATTCACATCATGGCTAGGAGTAACATGAGACAGTAAGAGATGATACGGTGCATGGTCTCAATGGAAGAGGATCCACTCAGTCCTAATGCGATGTGCTGGGGTAGGATAGTGGGCAGGGGAGCTTCCCTTTTTAGAAGAGAAGGGAAGGGAGGGTAGGGGGAATGGGGAGAGAGGGCAGGACCCAGAGTATGGGAGGGATGTAAAATGAATAAATAAGTAAACAGTTAAAATAAAGGAAAGAAGAGCAATGAAGGAATCCATATAAAGAGAGCAAGAGAGAGAGAGGTTACAGTCTTCTTTCTTCACCAACGTCTTCAGACCTTCTTTCCAAATAGTTCTGTGCTCATAGAGCAAAGAAAGTATGGTGTATCAATAGAGGAGTAATGAAGGGATGCCCAGGTGATCTACCTAGCAGCATGTTCTATTATCTCCAGTGAGTTTACTTTCAAAGTCACAGTCATTGAGGATTACAAAATGGCAACAGCAGAGTCTAAATCCAGTTGAGTTGTCTGTTGATTTTGAATGGAAACTGTAACAATGCCAAATGCATGAAGTTCACAAGGGGTAATGCTTTCTGTTTGTGCATTTTGGATTTTACCAGCATTCCTTGCTTCTATCCAAAAGGTAATAGAAGGCACTGACCACATTCACACCAGCCAGGATAAATAAAAATGTCTTCATGCGTTTCTAGGTGGGAAATGCCCCCAGTTAAGAGCCACAGCTCTAGATAAAATCAGTGCTGTCTCTTCCAGTGTGTGCAGCTTGTGCCACTGACCAGCTTTCTGAGTTCCCATTTGGACCTCAGGGTTTTACTCCCTTTTGGTATAGAATTATCCTCTGAGCACAACTGTTACCATGTTTGTCAGAGAAGCTACTACCACTCAAAAACCTTTAAGATCAGGCCTGTTGGCATTCTTCCATAGAAAAAGGGGGTGGAGTGAACTATCAGACTCTCATGTGATATTCTCAAACTCCTTCCTAAACATGTCTTGAAGTCATATAAGATTCTGCTCCAGCTGCACATGGTCTTGTGATCTTGGGAGGTAACTAGCATATAGAGTGTGGAATGTTAAGTCCAAGACCTTTATTTATACCACTATGGAGAAGTCACTGTCCATTCTGGGGTGAAACTTTTCAGTGGGATGGCTGTATATGAGTTACCCAAGCTCCAGGAAGTAAAAGATCACTCGTTGGTTTGTCAATGTGGATTTCAGTGGAAGTTTATTTTGGCCTACATATTAGTCAGTGTTCTCCAGAGTAATAGAACTTATAGCATGAATCTCTCTCTTTCTCTCTCCATATATATGAGGTACATTGAAATGAATAAAACAGTACACACACACACACACACACACACACACACACACACGATTTATTGGAATGAACTACAGACTGCAGTAAGCTAATCCCACAATAACTGGTTGTGAACAGAAAGTCCAAGAATCCAGTAGTTGTTCAGTCCATAAGGCTGGACGTCTCCGCTGGTCTTCAGGATATGCTGGAATCCTGAAGCAGGCTCTAATGCCAGTGAAGAAATGGATGTACTAGCAAGGCAAGGGCAAGCAGGCAAAGAGAAACAACTTCCAGCAGATGGTATGGTCCAGATTAAAGGCATGTATTCCCACTTCAAGATCTGTGGCTTCCCATATCAAAGGTCCAGACTAAAAGTAGATTCGCCTACTTCAAACCAAGTTAAAAAATCTCTCACAGGTGTGTGCCTTCCATTTCTGAATTGTAGTTCATGTGTAATCAAGTTGATAACCAAGAATAGCCATCACAGCCTGTCATTAATATCTTTTCTGGGGAGAGTAGACACTTACCTGCTTTTTTTCCAAAAAGAAAAAAAAATCACACAACACTTACATACCATAATGTTATTTTAAAAGACCTTGCTATCTTGTTATTTAAATACTTTGGTACCTATCATTTCACATTACCACATATTTAAAACTAATTTTCCATACATTTTTTGGCAAAAATAAATCTGTGTGTTTGTCTGCGTATGTGTGCATTTGTGAACACTCACACATGCATGTGCTTGCACATGTAGGCACATGCCACAGCATTCATGTGAAGGTCTGAGGACATGATAGTTTTATTATTTTTTTCTTCCTTTTACCATGAGAGCTTCTGAATTTAACTAAGGCTGCCAGGCTTAGCAGCAAATGTTTGTAATTGCTGAACTGTCTTGCCAGCTCATCCAAAACTCTTTATAAATGTTTCCAGATCTGATTTCCTTTATAAACCCCTACTATCCCCTTGCCTTCTACATTTGTCTCCATGAGCTTTTAAATAGTCCTCAGAACACATATCTGGTACATATAAAGACCTTGTATTAGTGTTTTTGCATGAGAAAATGTTCTTTCCTGATGTCTGAATTCAAGTTTTTAAATTAATCATGAGCTGAATTTTCTGGAATGTTGTGACCATGTAGTCGTTTGTATTTTTGTATAATTCACACCTCTATCATTTTTTCTTTCTTGTTTTGTTTACTGTCTACCTTCTTCCCTAGATGAAAAAAAAAATTCACGATAGCAGATATCTTTCTTTTCTAGCATTCCCCATGCTCCAATACATGGCACAATAAGTGTTTGGTACAGAGTAAGTGCTCATAAATAGTTGTTAGATATTAATAAATTGCAAGTATAAAACACCCATTGCATACTTGCTAAATGTATGGAATATGAACAGGGCATAAATATGCTCTTTCTTTCTTCTTCCATAGCATGATTTATGTTCAATGTTGAAGTCTGTGTTGTGTAAAGTTTTTGAAATTAGGTGGTATTTGTGTCATCAGAGCCATGATTGTGTGTTTCATGAAAAAAGGGCACTAAAGTGTGGACAGAAATATTTAAACTATTTTTATCATTATTTTAATTATGTTTATGTGTGTGGATCTGTGTTGGGCATATACAAATGAGTACAGGTACCTTAGGAGTCCAGAAAAGGACTTTGGCTTGCATGGAGTTAAAGTTACAGGTGACTGAGAGCCATCTGATTAGGGTGCTGGGACGAAATCCATGTCCTCTGAGAGAGCAGTATTAGCTATCTGTCTGGCTCCAAGAAACAGAAAACTTAGCATTTAAGTCTTGATTTCACCATAAATGTGTTTATAGTTGGGATAAATTTTTACAGTTTTCATTTTCTTCTTTAAGCCTGTGATTAATCTTCAAAGTTCTACAGATTCTAAAAGCCTGTAGTGTTTAGAAAACTTGTAAGTGTTGTTTTGTGGTATGAGGCTTTGCAAACACAAGAAGATGTCCATTCTAATTCAATTACAGAAAATATTCTTTGACAATTTTTTTTTTTTTTTTAGAAATGAAAGTTCACTAGAGTTAAAAAGTTTCTCAACTGCTTTAAAAATTAAGCCTTTGGAAGACTTTCTCAATAAACATGTACCCCAAATTGAAATGTTAATTAAAATATGTCAGACATGTCAGAGAAAAAGCAAAATGATCAACTTGAAGTATCATCCCTTTTATGGAGCAACTCTTTGGAAAAGATTAGTCTTGCACTCTTCAAAAATCAGAAAAAAAGGCTTATCTCCAGCAGATTCCTCAGTTCCTGCATTTATGAAGGAGAACGTGCACACAAATGGATTCCTTCAAGCCTTAATGAAGACAAGATACAGGGCTTGTCCTTGGAAAAATTGTGGTTGGCCATTCATCTTGGTGGCAGTCTATCAATTCTCCATCACCCCAATCTACCTTCCACTCTCCTACCATCAATTCCCACTTGCAGGATGAGATTTATAATTGTCAGAGTCAAGTAGACTCTCTAAGGTGCTGTGGGACAGAGTTATCATTCCAGTTGAATCTAAAGAAAAGGGCAAGAGGAAGCAGTTGACATTGCTTTCTAGGTTGTGTTATCTCTGTTCTCCTCTCACCTGCTTCTATTATCAGCATCCTCTGGGATCAATGGGCAGCCAAACCCTTAGTGTACCTACGCTGACTCTCCATAAACATGGCTGCTAGCCATAGCTGCCCTCTGGATCCTTTATCATGAGTGTAACTGACAGCTTCTGTGAGCTCTTGACAAGGGGTGGCAATGCCCTCCAGTTGTTCTGATTTCTATTTTCCAAGGTACTCAGTAATATGTCACACCAGATTCATCACTTTAGACTTGGGCAGCTTCATAGAGTTCACTTTTCCAAAGTCATACCCACAGGAGAAATTCTCTTTATTATAGTCCCGAAGATAATCTATCTTATAGTTTCAGCTTGAGCCACATTTTGGGGCACGTAACTTGGCATTTTTTATGGGAGTTCATTGTGTTTGGAAATACAACTAATAGCTAGAAAGGACTTTCATCTTCCACTCATTGATCTTACCCTTATCCCATCTGCAGCAAAACACAGAATATACTCTTTTTTTTGTTTCTAGAAAGTCATCTTAAAAAATAGTATGTATATCTGGATCACATATTTAAAATTAATGTGCAGCTAGGATAAAGATTCATAATTATACTTTATTTGATTTGCATGACCATGCTCCCACTCTATGGTTTAGACCATGGTCTGTGTGTGCATATGCATATTTGTGTGTGTGTGTTTGTGTGTATGTATGTATATTTGTATATACGTATGTTTTTCTTTCTGTATGTGTCTACATGTGTCTGTTTCTATGTGTGTAGCCATTTGTTTACAGTACTTACTAAAGTTAGTCATCTTTAAAGAATCCTATAAATACTGTTTTATTTCCTGCTCACAGTTACCCTGGAAAGTAGTATCTCATTGTTTCATTATAAGCAGTATTGCCTTCACATTGATGAGTAAGCAAACCAAGCCACAGACTACAAATCATTTATAGAGTTGAAATTCACCCAGAAATCTCAGCCATTGTCTTCTTCTTAATCCTGCATCAAAACTGTGGCCTGAGTAACCGTGACATTATATAAGGAGATATGGGTTTCTGCTTTCTTATAAAACAAATGCTTTAGTTACAGGGGGTTTACAGACCTCTAAAGCAAGACACGTAGGAAGAGGGCACTTGTGCCCACATTTGGATAGAAAACTAAGCTGTCCAGTTTCTCACAGTTAATTACACCATAGTCCTTACTCACAGATGGATGAGTCTAGCATCCACCTTTATTTATTTTCCTTCCCAATATTTGAATCAAAACTTACCAGGTGACATGGGTCAGTGACTGAGAACACACACTGATCTTGCAGAGTCAGAGTTTCAGTCCTAGCTCCCAAACTAGCTAGCTTTCATCTATATGCAGTTCTAACTCCAGTTCTGGAGAACCATGCACCTCTGGCCTCCTTGGGCACTGCACACACCTCCACATAGCCACCTATGCATGCACACAATTCAAAATAATAAAAATAAACCTTTTTAAAACTATATTTTATTTATTACATATATTTTTCCCTCATGATTTTTTTCATGCATTCCATTCACAGCTCAAATTTTGTGATTAGCAGAGATAGTATAAAACTTAAAATAGATAAGGTATATTTTAAGGTCTATTTTATTTATATGTGTTTCTCTGTGTGTTTGTCTGTCTGTGTGGGTACATGCACATAAGTACAATACCTGCAGAGGCCAGAAGAGAGTCACAGATCCTGTGGGAGCTAGAGTTAAAACTTTGAGCCACCTGATGGGGGTACTTGGGGCTGTAGTCAGATCCTCTGCAAGAATAGCAAGGATTCATGACCACTGAGTGATCTCTCCAGAACCTCACACAGTAACAGAAAGAGGCTCACTTGTACCTTCTTTATGTGACTATGAGAAGCATTTCAAGTAGAAGGAAATTGTTGGCCTCACAATTTATAAAAGTAAGGATATGTAGAGACCAAAAATATAAATATGAAAGCATTTGAGACATTTTAACATCAGTACTTTTGGATGTTATAGGTAACCACACACTGTTGATGTGATGAATAGTGTAGGTTAGATTCTCTATCCATGGCAGAGGCTGATCTGATTTTGTTGGTAAATGAAATTTTTGACACCCTGGGTAAGTGAGCAGAAACTGGCAAGATGGCTTAGGAGGTAAAAGACTTGCTGTTGAGCCTGATACCTAGAGTTCAGATCTCTGTATTCCCCTCCCTATGGTGGAAAAGGAAGAAAAAGTTTACTCCTGCAAATTGTTTTATGACCTCCATCCATGCATGATGGTGTGTGTGCCTATAGAGTCATACCCCTTACATACAAATGCAAACACACACAAACAAAACAAATGTAAAAACATTATTTTGAAAAAAGAATGAGCATTGGAAAGGGTAGCTCAGCTATACTATTCTGAGCATCTTGGGGGGTGTGTGTGACTTAGCCGTGACAGTGAACATTTGAATGGGGTTAGCTCAGCCATCCTGGTCTTTCAGAGGATCTCAGTTGGGTTCTCAGCTCCCATGTTGGGCCATTTACAACCACAGGCAACTCTAGGTGCAGCAGATCTGTCTCCCTCTTCTGGCCTCTGTGGGTACTGGACTCATACACAGATATATGTACACATAGAAATTAAAAATAAAATAAGTATTTAAAGGATAAAATATACTTAAACCATTATGTTTTTCATCTCTAACACATATCCATGTTGTTTTCTTATCTGAAGAGGAAAGATTTCCACGAAGGTATTTGGTTCTATTTCCTGGGAGTCAGAGAAGGTTTAAGAATAGTCTCCTTGGGGAAAGACCAATTTATTTATATCTTGGACCTAAAACATGACTTAAATAGTAGAAACTTATATAAGTAAGTTGTTTCATCATTTTTACTGTATTTGACCCACTCACTAACTTACTATTTTGACTATGAAATTCAAAATAGCATGCAGTTGTCAAACACATAGCACAGGTACAGAAAGGCTGTGTGTACTAAAGACTATAAGATACATCCCCAGCCTGCAGCTTCTTTGTGCAAGGAATTTGATATGAAGAAATGATTAGTATTTTTATAATTTTGCTCATTTTCTGCTCCATAAAGTGTCTTTGTTATTACTATTATTCTTATCTTTTCATGAATACCTCCATCTCTCTTCAACACTACATTATAAGCCTACACAACCAATTTATCTAAACTCTTCTAAAACTATTAACTTAGAAGTCTCCAAGGAATTTCAGCAGATGAAAGGAATGAAAATTAGTATCTTTCAATTTGCAATGTACCTCAATAAAAATGCAAGCAGCTTCCAGTTTGCATGTTTCTCAAATGGCTTCAAAGTGCAAATATCAAAGATTTACTTGTGGTGGGGATGAAGAAATTACATGTTACGTTAGTCACCTCCTACACTGTAACAAAATACTTGACATAAGGAACTCCAGGGAGGGAGTGTTTGTATTGGCTCGATGCTTCAGAGGTTTTAGTCATTGCTTTTAGGGCTACACCAAGGTGAAAGAGTAATGGCAAATAGGGATGGTGAAAGAAAGATGCTAACCTCAAGGCAGAAGGGATGTAGAAAAAATGGGCAGGATGGAAGATCCCATGAACAAAATAAAACACAAACACATACCCAATGCCTGACTTCATTCAGCCTGATACAGATTCCCAATAGCTCACTCGTCCATGTATGAACCCATTAATTTTCACCCAACTACCTTCAACAATTCCACCATCTATAATCAAATATTTGACATTTCATTTGAGTCCTGAAATCATTCTATATTCAACTCATAATGAACACCATTTAAACAATATAGTATACTCTTTATTGCATTGGGTTCATTTTAGTCTTTGTGAATATTGCAATATTTGACAAAGAGAGAAAATATGATTTATAATTGGTTTAATATGATGCTGAAATAATTTGGCATATAATGGTATTGACTTGCAACAGGAAGTTGTGACTATGATGTTAGCATGTATCACTGCAGGATGTGGGACATAGTGATCCTTTGAATTAGGTAAGAAGAGCTGGGGCTTGAGAGAGTTAAAAAAATATGCTGCTGTTGTAGAGGACCAGAGTTCAATTCCTAGCATCCATTTTGGGCTCCTCATAGCATCCTGTAACTCAAGCTTCAAGTGATCTGACTCCTTCCATTGTGTTCCACAAGTGCTGCACTAAGTAGTCTCTCTCTCTCTCTCTCTCTCTCTCTCTCTCTCTCTCTCTCTCTCTCTCTCTGTGTGTGTGTGTGTGTGTGTGTGTGTGTGTCTGTCTCTCTGTGACTCCCTCTGTCTCTTTCTGTCTCTCTCTTTCTCTCTCATACACACTTAAAATACAAAAATCATTCTTTTGAAAAAAGAGCTTAAACTCAGTAATTTAGAGAACTTATCATTAATAAAGACAAATATAATTATATATCATAGGATTTTAAGATTTTAGAAACCCTGGCTTAAAAGACAGATGCCATCACACAAAGAGCTTTGTAAGAACATATAGTGTAAGAGACTAGACATGTATTCACCATGCAGCTCACTCACTTCTGTTTTACCTACTCGGATTTGTACTAAATATGTGAAACAGTTGAAACTGTAAAATTTGATTTCTCTCAATCACCAGGGAAACTTTTTATAAATCTGCACGAAAGGCACCCACAACATAAAGCTGAGCTCAGTTTATGTGTTAATCATTAGTGTGTACTGTTTTCAAAACAGCTATGAAACTTAGCTCAAGACAAAATAAAGAATATTGCCTCATTAACAAACTTGGCAGGGCTATAGTGACAACAATCACATTTTTATTCTATTTTCATATTCAGGACTTCAAAGGAGCTTGAAAATGTTCATTTACCAAGAAAGCTGTAGCATGCCAGCTAAAAGCTACATCGGCCCAGTCATATACAATTTTGTGAGCATTATCCCAAAGGACAGAGTTTAGCTTTAACTTCAGGAAATAACACACAGAAAGACATGCCAGATGAGGTTAATGGAAGATCTCTCTTAAAAATAAATGAGCTTTCCAATAAAATGAAAAAAAAAAAAAAACCTTAACAACCTTGCAATGTAATTTGTTGTTTGGAGTCGAAGAGCTGTGGTCAATTGTTAATGAATCACATTATTTAAGGAACTTTCCAGAGGCTAAACTTTCTCTAAGCACAATTATGTCAAATAGTGGAAATGTATACAAATGTGGCAATTTTGTTTCCTAACTTATTTACAAATGAGTGCTCACTTGCAAAAAATGAAAACTACCTTCATGAAACTCGAGTCCAAAAAATAAATAAATAAATAAAATAAAAAAGATGTGACAGCAAAAAAGGGATTAGCTTGGAAGAAGAAGCACAAGAGTGAAAGGGACTAACAGAGGGTCATCTGTGAATATGACCTAATATTTCATAACCAAGAATGAAGATGCCACATCGGGGTTGGACCAGAGGCTCAGGGTTAAGATTACTTGCCACTGTGACAGATGAACAGAGCTTTTTTCCCTACAACCCACACTTCAGGTAGCTCCTAAATTCAGCTGCATGGGATCTGATACCTTCTCATACAGTCACATACAGAGAGACACAAATAATACAAATTTTAAAAATCTTTTTAAAAATGTTATAAAACCACTCATTATATATTAATTAATCTAGGCTAATAAAACATACATTGACATTAATTTTCATAGGAAAAAATCAACTCCAAAACCATGTACAGATATTGTAGAACCATGTCATTTTGTGGAAGAATATCTTGAGGAGATATATCAAAAAGCATGTTGTCCTGAGGAAGATGTAAGAAAGGTCTCCACTGGAACAGGAGCATGGATGGGCAGCTATCTCTAAGTCAACCTGTATGGTATTGTGATGCTGATTATTGCATTCTAAGGTGAATTTATTTAATTATATTTTAAAATTAGGTCACTGGGGTTTGCAATGGAGCTAATCTTACCTACCCAGCCAGTAGAGAGTCCATTCATTTGTACTTATATAAAATGTGAAGGTCCTTGGGAGTCAAATTTATGTTTAGTGTATTTTTCCTTCAAAATGAAGTCAGAAACATCAGTGCAGAGGAACAGGTGTGGCCTATGCTTCCTTTGATGTTAGTGCCATGCCTAGATAACATGGTGGCTGGGCTCTGTTAAATGTGAGCGAATGGTCTGTATCTAATAGGTATAATTAACACCTGCATTTTAACCCCAAAAAGTCTTACCTATATCTACTCACACTGGCTGTGCTTTGAGTCGTTGAGATTAGCCCTACATGCAAACACACACAAACATGCACGCAAGCAAGCATGCATGCACGCACACTCGCTCACAGATATTTTTGCTTCTTTTCTAGAAATGTGGTTTACGGGACACATGCTGAGCACGAATGCTTTGGCTTAGTTTGTGGAGTGAGTGCAAAGGTGTACGGCCCATTCTTTCCCCAACAACAAATCTGTGAACATGTGTGGACATAGATACCATTGTTCTGAAAATTTTATTACTCTTCTTTTTGCTTCCTTTTTCTACTTTGTGTATAAGTGTGTGGTATTGGCAAGGGCAGAGCTAAAGTTGGGTAACTTTCTCCATCAATTGCTACTGTATTTACCAAAGCAAAGTTTCTTGCTGAACCCAGAATTTACCAATTGGCTATTCTAGCCAGTCATTTTGTCCTGGAGATCACCTGTCTCTACCTCTTACACTCTGAAATTATGGCCAGGCCACCTGCCTGCCTGGCTTTTATGTACATTCTAATATCCAAACTGTGGTCCTTCTGCTTGAGTTGCCAAATGTTTCATCCACTGAGCCATCTCCCTAGCCCTTACTGTGTCTCTAAATAAAACACTTGGCATCATTTATAACTAATACTTAATAAAATAAATAACAAAATAAATGCTTAAATAAAATGAAAATAACAAGTTTTAAGATAACAAACCAGGGGCTAAGGAAGTATTTCAATGTCTAAGATTTCAAACTGGCCTTGCAGAGGGCACAAGTTTGGTTCCCATCACCCATGTTCAGTGGCTCATACCTACTTACAGCTCCTGCTCCAGGGAATCTAACACTGCTCCCATAGTACCTGCCTCCAGCATGTGAATGTGTATGCCCAGAAATGCACACCCATACACATAATTAAAGTGCAATGAAACATCAATTGAAAGTAAGAAGAAAAGCTGGGCCATGGTGTCGAATGCCATTAATCCTGGCACTTGAGAGGCAGAAGCAGGTTTCCTAGAAAAGCTAAACTTATTCATACCATCACTCTATCTTATTTCTCTGATATGTAATAAAAGAGGAAAACAAGGCAATCTAGTTCTACGTATAGATAAATAAAATAGTTCTCCCCTTAGTGAACAAATGGGCTACTGTCCTGAATAATTTTAAGTTACTTAAATTCAGTTTCAAGTGACCTATTTGAGGAAGAAAGAAAGCTTCTTGCTCCACAAATAGTAGGTAAAAGAAATGCATACATTAAATAATTAGATGTCAAGTGTGAAATAGCACTATGCATTAGCGAAGCATCTGTGAATATGTCTTAGTTACTTTTCTGTTGCTAAAGTAATATACTCTGACCAAAGTAACTTAAGGTGAAAAGAATATTTGGTCTCACAGTTCCAGCAGATAGCATCTGATGGCAGGGGAGATATAGAAGGGCATTGTAGCAGATTGCATTGCATCTGCACTCTGGAATCATAGAGTAAACAAGAAATGGGGCCACACTGTGCGGTTGCCTCGAAGCCAGCCCCCAGTGACCACTTCCTCCAATGATACTCCACATCCAAAAGAGTTCATAATATATCTACCAACTTCACAAGTTGAGGATCAGATGACAAAACATATGAGCTTACAGAGGACTCTAATTCAAACTCCAGCAAACCAGACCAAGAGTGTCGGTTCCTAATCATTGGTCCTTTTGCCAATGTCCTGGGTTTATTCTTTGGCTTAGAGACCACACAAAGAAGCACTGCAAAGGCTGTAGAGTTAAATTTTATTATATTACCTAATTTTACTCCCCCTGACCTGGGCTATTCAGTCAGTCTCTATCATTTCTTAAATTTACCCATCAATTCAATTGAACCTGAGTCTAAAGATAAGTTAACTATATATGTGTAATTTGCCTCAGTGGCTCACAGCTGGTCCAGTGTGATTAGATGTACAAAAGGGGTTTGATTTTTAGAACTGAAATTCAAGTGCACGCACGATGGTACAGTTTCTGTTAGATGCTGACCACACAGCCTTGTTTAGTAATGTTAATACAACTGAATTGTAGGCTGTATTCACAGAATCAGGCATGGTACAGAGGGTTTATGACAGAGACCACAAGTCTTGGTTGATACACTAAACCCAGACTGCCTACTTCAGGATGCATGATCTTCAGTGCAACTTAGAAAGGGTGATACCACCAAAGGATAATATATGTGGTGGCTTGTGTTAGTTGTCAACTCCACCGAATCCAGATTCACTTGGAAAAGAAGCCACTCAGTTTGCCTGTGGGAGGCAAATTAATGTGAGAAGACATATGTTAACTATGGGGGGAGTCATTCCCTGGGCTTATCATCCTGGATAGTGTACAATGGAGAGTGTGAGCTGAGTACCAGAATTGTTTGTTCTCTATTTCCTGACGGTAGATGAGATGTGACTAGCTGCCCCATGCTCCTGCTGCTGTACCTCTCCTTCCATGTGGAATATAACATGGCATAAAAGAGACCCTTTCTTCCTTAGGTTGCTTTTGTCAGGTTGTTTTATGACAGCACTAGGAAAAGTAACTGAGACAATTTCTTCCCCTGGAGCTGTGACATCTTCAGCCTCACTGAGCTAGGGTGAATAGGAATGGACATTATTGACAATTGGTAAAAAGAATGCTCACCTGGTCATGACTTTGTTTACGGCAATGACAAAAAGCCTTCCATATTAACTGGATTGAAGATAGGATATTTTTGAGAGGAGTATTTTATTTTAAAATAAAATATAGATGAAAATCCACATTACTTATGCTTCTACTGTAAAGCAAATATTGTAAGATCTGCAAAGAGATAGTCTGATGTCATCTGACCCACTGAAGTGTTATGCCTGATATTTACATTTATCATTTTGGTGGGGTACTGGGAACAGCTGGAACTTCAGGTCCCTAAGCTCCTATAAGGAGTTCTTTCTACATTAGCTATTTGAATTTGAGGGGAAAAAAGTAAAAATATAAAAATAGCACATTGAGGATATCTCAGTAATGAGGATTTGTGTTTGATGAAATGCCAGGCATGGTGGTACACACACCTTCCTGGCACTGAGGTAGATCCTGGGGATTCACTGGACAGCCAATCTACACTGTTCAGTGATTTCCATGCAAGTGAGAATCCTTGTCTTAAAAGAAAATGGCAAACAACAGTTGAGATTGTCCTCTGAGTCCCAAATATGTGCACATACAAATGTATGTACATCTTTACCTGCACACAAATGGACATGAACATGTGTTGTGTTAGTTTTCTTTCTGTTGGTTTGATAAAATGTTGACCAAAGCAACTTGGGGAGGAGTGGGTAATGGTTTACAGGACCATTGTGGATGGAAGCTGAGGTTGGAAGCCAAAGGACCTCAAAACAGAGACAGAGGCAGAGACCATCGGGGAGTTCTGTCCAGTGCCTTGCTTCCTCTGGCTTGCTCGGCTGTTTTCCTTATTTTGACCATGTCCAGCTCCCCTGGGATTGCAAGTCTCACAGTGGACTGGGACCCTTTACATAAATCAGCAATCAAGAAAATGCCCACAGGCAATCCAATGGACACAATCCCTTAATTGAGTTTCTCTTTTCCTAGTTGTGTCAGGTTGCCAACTGAAGTTAACTAAGACACAAATAAATACACACATCTACACACATACCCAGGAAACAGGAACTAAAACAAAATCTATTACTTTTTTATAGTTTTTAAGCCTTTGTGTGTATAATGGTTCCCAATGAGAGGAATTAGAATTACTGGGGATATTTATTTTTCTTTTTACAGCTTTTATAACCCTAGCATCATTTCAGTTTTTCTAATTGTGTTATAAAATACAAATGAGTTATTAAATTGCCTTGGCTCTGTTTTTCCTGTAAAGATATGAATGTTGTTCTACAAGTCCTGTGAATAAGAACCCTTAGAGGAGCTGTTACATGTAGCCCAATGCCCTGCTTGAAAGAAAGAGGTTAGAAGGGTTTTCCCATGCTTTAATTAGCTTATCATACACATGGTCTCCTTGATGAGATCACAAAATTGTTGTAAGTAGTTGAGATTTTGTTCCAAACTGTGCAGATTTCATAAAAGAGAAACTACGGTTGCAAGCTCTTCGCTGAGATGCAGTGACCACTGCTTCTGGAAGGACAAAGTGAAAGAATCTTGACCACTAACTGTGAGGCCTTTATTGCTTCAAGAGTTCAGGTTAGGGCTGGCTTCATAAGAGCAAATATTCTCTGCACATGGCTGTCTCTTCTACCTTGTGTTTTCTACAAGCTTACTGAACATCCAGTAGTAATAAGAAGAAACTCGGCTTTCCATTAGAAAATCTCTCTACAACTGAGAAATTTATCACATGCACTAAGTGTAACACAATCATTAACTTACTGGTTTTCTTTCATTTTTTCTCTTATTCTTTGCACATAAATTGATGGTGTTTATCACCTGTCCTCTAAATGATATCCTGACACCTAAGTTCTTTACTGAAAAATGAAGAAAGGGGCTAAAGAGATGGTGTGATGGTGAAGAGCTCTTGCTGCTCTTCAAGAGGACCTTGGTTTGATGCCCAGAACCCATGAGAGTAGTACACAATCACCTGTAACTCCATCTCCATGATACACAATGCCCTCTTTTGGCTTCCATTGGTACCTGCACACATTTGCCATACAGTCACACAGGTGAATACACATATAGATAAATAAAAATGAATCTTTACCATTTATTTTTAAAATTACATTTTTAAGTGTGCACATGTGCATGCAAGAGTTAATATGGTAAAAACACATGTATAGACATTGGAGGACAGCTTGTGGGAGTCAGTTCCCTCCATCATGAGGGTATTGAACTCAGGTCATCAGTCTTGGCAGCAAGTACTTTTATCCACTGTGGGGATTTGAATGAGAATGGTCTCCATAGCTCATATATTTGAATACTTGGTCTCCAGTGTGGTGGAGCTATTTGGGAATGATCAGAAGGTGTGGCTTTGGTGCAGAAAGTGTGTCATTGCAGGTAGGCTTTCTTTCTTCCTCCCCTTTGTGGAAAAGTAATTATACTCTCAGCTACTGCTCTGGTACTATGCTTGATTGCCTGCTGCCATGTCACCCACATTGATGATCACAGCTCAACAATGAGACTGAAAGCCCCTAGTAAACTGTTACATAAGCTGCCTTGGTCATGGTGTTTTGTCATAACAATAGAAACACAAGTCAGATCTTCACTGAATTATTTCCCTGGTCTCTACTTCTTGCTTTAAAAGTGCATTTTATATTAACATCTTCAGGAGACATAATTTTAATAAGTAAATAGAGTTGTTTCTGAAGCCTTTCTGAAGTTCAGAACACTATTCTATATCCAGCTTTAACTGCACAACATGAGGAAAAGGTAATCATCTTGAGTATCATTTTTTTTAATTCAAATATAGTGCAATTCCCTCTTTTAGGAGTTCCATGTAATACTTTATTATATTAAGATTTGATTCTCAAGTTGTCTTTGAACTTCATATATTTTTATTAACACCATGGTACAGAAAATCCCATAATAAAGCCTAGAAGATAGATTAATCCAATATAGAATCTGTGTACATAGCAGTTTATAATCTATTGGTTTAAATCTCTTTGATATCAGACAGTGATTACACAGTATTTACCTATTCAACATATTGGCTTGATATATGCATTCTGTCTGGGTCACCAACTATTATTTTAGTAACTTTTAAAATACTTTATTTATACAATTTATCAAAAGTCTATTGTACATTGTATATTTATTTATTAAATATAATCTACAAAATATATAGGTCCTTCATATATTAAGCATAAAACATATATTTGCATATAAATATCTGATTTTAATGATATTTATTTTATTTTTAATTATGTATATCTGTTTTTCTGTCTTTTGGTGTATATGTGCACATGAGTGGAGGTGGTGTGGAAACCAGAAGAGGGCATCAGATTCCCTGAAGGCTGGTTTACAAGTGATTGTGAGCTGCCCAATGGGAGTCCTGGGAACGGAACCCAGGTGTTCTGCCAAAGCGGCAATCACTCTTAACTGCCAAGCCATATCTACAGCCCAATAAAGATCTATTTAATAGATATGTTTTATCTGTATGTGTAAGACATCTATGTTGTAGATGTCAAATTTATACATTATGTGAATCTTTGTGGATACTTTTCTCTCCATTTCCTGACAATGCTAGTTCCTTCATTGTGATCAAATACTTCTCTGAGCAAAGGAAAGCAAACCAAACCTTCAGAGCTATTCAGCTACATGAAACACCAAGCCATTTTAATGAACACTTACCATTAGCTTACCTCTAGGCTTCCCTCCTCCTTGCTCGGGTTCCTCCCATGTGACTGTTAGTGTTAGTGGTACACCTGACAGGATCTAGAAGTGCCATGCAGATGAGCCTTCATGCACGCCTCCAGGGATTATCTTGTTTATATTAATTGACAAGGAAATACACATCTTAAAGGTGACTGGGAACACTTCCTGGGACAGTGACCCTGGCTTTTACAAAAGGAAAAAGTGAGTGAACACTAGCTTGCATTTATTCTTCTCTGTTTTCCTGAACATGGATGTGTTGAAACCAGCTGCTTGGAGCTGTCTCCTTTGATTTCCTAACAAACAGGGAATGCATTTTGAAAGCCCCTTTTCACTTGCATTGCATTTGTCAAGAGTATTTTATCGTAGCAGCAACAACAACAACAACAACAAAGAAGACCTCCCCCAACACACACACACTTGAGCATTCCCAGGTTTGATTAACTCCCAGTCATATTATTTCCTTGGTGTAGATTATTTATTGTGCTCTACTTATCCACCCTAGTCATTTGTGCTTTTTCCTCCCCTACTTGATTTCATCTACTCAACCTTTAATCATTCCCATCTTTTCCCCAAATCCCTTGTGTAATGATTCTGCAGAATCTCCTTTCCATGGGCAGAAGTTTTGAAGAGTTTCTTTTGGAGTTTCTTAAGTAATGACTGTTGCCTCTGAGTACTTAAGAGTATTGAGGTTTCAGGGTAAGGGGACTTGTTTTATAAATCACAACAAAACGAGTTAGCTCAAAGTGATTGGATTAGTGTCTTGGTAAAAATTAAAAATTAAAATTATTCAAAATAGATTTATGAAGGGAAAGCAAAGATGTTAAAATAAAAGTATTGCCTTTGTAATTATGTCCTCTTAAAACATGATCACTGTCTCCAGCACACATTTTGGGTATAAATATGCATATTTATTGCTACATAATTTCATAACTATTTGACTAGTTTGGAACTGTTCATTAGTGTAGCTAGTTCATTTTTTGCTT
>CAJQZJ010032114.1:1731490-1772326 GCA_907164525.1 Lophiomys imhausi
GTAGCTAGTTCATTTTTTGCTTATTTTTAGTATTTTTGTTATTTTTCGTGTCATTTTATTACGCATGTGTGTGGGTATGCATTCTAAAGTATGTACATGGAGGTAAGAGGACAACTTTGTAGAAAATGGCTCTCTGCTTCTACAGAGGTCAAATTTGGGTTGTCAGACTAGGTAGCAATGGTTTTTACCTGATCAGCCATCTCTGGCCAAGGCTAGTTCTTAAGTTTGGGGAAAATCTCTAGAGTCCTTAATGTTTCGATTTCTTTCAATGCCTTTTTTTTTTTTTAATGTTTACTTATTACTTCAGGTTACATCTCCATCACAGTGCCCTCTTTCCACCCCTCCCAGTCCCTTCCTCCAACTCTTTTCCCCCTCTCCCTTCTGTCCTACTCCTCTGGAGTGGAGTGTCTCTACATATCAGTCCCCGACCCCAGTTCAGCAGGCCAACAGCTTCCTTGTGTACTGGGGGCCTACATAGCAGCACTGTGGTATCTTTTGCTCAACTTTTGTATGGATGCTTTATCTGTGACAATTCATTTGGAGAGATGAAATTTAGAATCATCAAAAGACAAGCCTCTGGGTATGCTATTGTGGGTTTATGTTGATGAGGTTAGTTGAAGTGGAAAGACCCACCAACTGTAGGTGACACCATTTTCTTGGCTGCGGTCCTGAAGTATATAAAAACACACCGTACATTATTCCTCCCTTCCATAAAGTGGATGTGATATGACTAGCTGCTTCAAGATCCTACTGCCTTGACTTCTAAGCCATGACAGACTGCTCTTGAATTGTGAGCTGAAGTAAATTGTTCACCTCTGAGCTGCTCTTGTCATGATATTTTATCACAGTTACAGAAACTACGGAAATCTATAAAAGGCTGATAATAGTGTCTGCCTTAGAGGTGGAGGAATCTACAGCAAGGGCAAGGAGCCACTATAAAGCCTACCTATTTTCCTGTCTCCTCAATTGTAAGGCAACATGCTCTGGTGGACATGGAAGCCGAGACCAAGTAACAGTGAATGGTAGCATCAGCAATGAGCCTATGTATTATTTCAGCTCCTATTTGTCATTTATGGTATTTAGGACCTAGGTTTCTCATGTATAAAATGAGTGTCATGATAGTCACATGTGTACAATAGGACATCAGTGGCCATGCTCCCCACAGTGACATTCTTTTCTTTTTGAACAGAACTTCTGCACACAAAGTAGAACCTACCAAATATGTTGACTGATCCATTCCTGCAATTTCCAAAGAGTCATTAACAGACACAAATGAAGTAGACCATTAGCTTGTGGAAGATAAAAAGAAAAAAATATGTATTTAATGGAGATATTGACACAAAATGACAGATTGCAACAGAAATGTTCTTAAGTCTGTTTAATGAATAACATGAAAGGAAAGTTTGCTTTGAAAGCCCAGTCTAGTAACTATAGTTAACAGGAAAAATTTTTTAAAAAAAAATGATCAAGGCATTTCTAGTTACTACAAAGGATTTAAAGTTTAAATTAGTTTGTAGATAGAACTTGCATTTTATTCTGAGACTGATTGAAGTTTAGGCTAAGGCCTTCATGATGGAATTCACAGCACAGACAACTTCTGAGTGAGAAAATTATGGTTGCCTTTTGGTGTTAGAGCATTTCCTGGTACAATGGTGGCCTTCTTCTTTGTTGGTTCACATAGGATCTGCATGTACCTCTGCTCAAGTCCTCCAGTAACAGGGGCCAGGATAGGATGATAGCCCAGAAAACTTTACCCAGGTCCCCTCTTTCCTACACACACCACCGTAATAGCTCACTCTATATCAAGAGGACCAACTTCTAGGGGTGTATCATGCCCTCTGTTACTTCCTGAATCCTGTTACTCTCCAACTCTTGTGTTGAAGTCTTAGTGATGAGTCACTCAACATATGGCTGTGCTTGGAGATGCAGACATTAAAGAGGTAAAGTGAGGCTGTAAAAAGGTGTATTACTGGCCACCATTTCAGATGAAGAAATGAGGATCCCAGGCAGACACAAAGAAGAAAGGATGCATAGACACCATAGAAAGATGTCTGCCTGCACATGCTACAGCCCAAGGACAGAGGCCTCAGAAGAAATGAATGTCCCATTGAGCTTCTAGCTTCCAGAAGTGTGAGAAAATACATTACTGTTTTATAAGGTAGCCAGGGATGCTGGAGGTCTTTAGGGCTATCTCTTGCATTATCCCTCAACCTGTTTAATATCTAAAGAAGAGTGTACATGCTTGTATCTGTGTGACTCTAAACACTTTTTGAAAACACACATATCATTTTTATAGATATTGCTGATCATGAAGCTGTGACTTGAATCCAGTCTGATACTCTGACACGAATATCTTGTCATCTTTGCTCATAATAATGGAGCCTTTGGCTTGAACTTGTAAAGCAAAATCTTTTGAAAACTATCTGTATGATAATAAAAGCAGTTAATTTTGTAAGACAATTTCATAGAAACAGTCTTTTGTCCTCCTATGTAATATTTAAATTTTTTTTTGAGATGAGCACAAAGAGAATCACTGTCTTAGGGGAAAGAAAACATTTTTGAAACTATCTCTAACTCTTCAATACCACTTTTAAATTGATGAATAAATTTAGCATGAAGGCACATCTAGGAATTCCACAGATGATTGTCAGGATTGCTCTGCATTTTATTCTAAAATAATAGTTTAATTGAAATGCATTTTGGGAAATGGGAGATGGGCACTATGTATATGTTTGCTTTATCTACTCTGAGTTTCTCAAAATTCCTATCCACTCTCAGGGATCAAATTGCCTCCCTCTGAGAAGGTTTCAGTGCCTGACGAACTGACATCTGTAGCAGTTGTGTGGCATTTAGAGATTAATAAAGCATGTTTCTGTTCCATAGGGAGTTTAAACTGTGGTGGAGAGACAGACACATCCTAATGTCATGTCTCATATTTTCCTGTTAAAGGAGAGCGAGCAAAACTGGCTTCAATGACACATTAAAGGGGAGGGATCTGGACCTTAGGAACAAACTGATTTTTTTTTTTTTTCTGAACTGTTTTGGGTGCACCAAGGCAAAGAGGAAAATATCTCACTCATGAAACAGGAGAGTGTTGAAAATGGCAATGTAAACTTGAAAGAGACAAGAAACAACATTGAAAAGAAAGTTGACAGGAAATGTTACATAGAGTGAACTCCTAATGACTCCACCCCCAAATAAAATAACAAAAGAAGGGGCTGAGGCGATGGTTCATTGGGTAAAGCCCCTGCTGCACAAATGTGAGGACTTACATTTGGATCCCCATAACCCACATAAAATGAGATGAAGTAATGTATGTATGTCTAACCTCAGCACCCCTTTGGTAAGATGGGAGGTGGAGACAGGAAAAGCCCTAGAATTTTAGGGTTTAGCTAACATGGTGTGCTCAATGGTGAACACGAAGAAACACTGTCTAAAACAAGATGAGAGTCAAGGACTGAAACCTAGGGTTGTAATCTGAACTCTATACATACCAAATGACATGTATGCAATCAAATTCATTCACACACACTCAGATGCATATGTGAATATGCACACGACATGCACAAATGATAAAATGAATGAATAAATAAATAGCCACTCCATTAAAAAGAGAGTTTGAATTATATTGCACACAAAGGGTTAAAAAGGTTTGAGTTGTATCTGTAGATACAGAACATCCCCTCAGATGCTTGAGCCAACATTTCAAAAGTTTTATAAAAATAGACTACAATCAGAACAATTTAAATTATCATCCTTTTTTTCTTTTTGTACAGCTAACATTTGGATATTTATCAACCACATTCATCCCCAAAGCATGTATTTATGGCTTGGGATGTTTGCTATAACTAAGTGACAAATGAAATCAACTTTAAGACCAAATGAGGGTCTGCCCTGGATATTAACTTGGAAGTAACAATAGCTTCATTTCCTCCATTTATTGAGCATATTCATGAACAGGGTGGGTCACTATGGACAAACACTGTGGAAATTACTTCTTCTGCTTTGAAACCATGAGTTCTGAGAAATCATAGCCTGAGGACATTTGCTAATAGACAAAAATCAAAATGGAATAGTTTAAAGAGAAAGAGAATAAAGTAAATCTTAGTGATATCCATGGGCATGAGAAAATGTTCATCCAAGTTGCTTTATTGAGAAATATCTAAGGAGTGTACAGTAGCCAAAAGTTGTTCTCTTTGTAATCACAAGCTGAGCCAGCAAAGAGTTAGGCTGTAAAATTTTGAGACAATTCAGGAACATGTTAAAGTGAGAATTCAAGAGAGAAGTCCTATGGGGCCACAGGATAAGTCATAGAGCAGGTGACATATACTTTTTCTCACATGTACTTGATGTGTGATAGAAAGAGAACTCTGGTTGTCTCTACAATCCAAGGATATTGTCATCTTGATGTGGTTCTTAAGGTGCTGAAGAACCTCACAAATGTGAAACACCAGAACAACTATGAAGGCTTATTCTTGGAAGCTAAGCCTACCTGCATTTACATATGACTTGAGAAGGAAGAGGAGCAGAGAGGTTGCCTTCACTAATGTAAAAGGAGAGTGAACCCATGATATAACATTCCTGATTCTCGTGTCAACATATAAAACAATCACCACCAGGAGTGCCTTTTATCAGAAAGGTGTCAATCAGGTACTTGGGGGATGGTTCTGTCAATAAAATGCTTGTCCTACAAACACAAGGAATGTGTTCAGTTTCTATTACTCAAGTAAACCAGGTACGGAGGCAGGGACTTGGAATCCTAGTGCTGAGGAGGCAAAGTCAAGCAGATGTCTGGGACTTGCTGGTCGACCAGCCTTGCCTATTTAACTAGATACAGGCCAATAATGGACCCTGTCTCAAGCACACAGAGTGGGTGTCACCTGAGGAACAACACACGAGGGAAACATCTGGTCTTCATATAGACATGAAAGCATTGTGTACACATATATGTTTAACAAACAATATAACAGTGTCACTGTCTAGGTGTCTTTATTGGTTTTATTTCCCCCTGAGAACTAGAGAATTAAAAGGCAGGAAAAATCTCAAACACAGTAGGTGGCAGCAAGGAAAATCTCAAGCACTGAAGGCAGAATTGACTGGTAAAGAAATGCTTTTATTAGGGGTCAGGAAACACACATGCCCACATACATACACATATATACATGACACACACAAACATACACACACACACACACACACACACACACACACAGCAAGAGACACAGAAAGAGATCCTCTGCAGAGCAAATCAGGAACTTGAGAGAATGATGTCTGGTCTCTCCTCAAGGACTGGGAGTTTTAATGGTCTTTGAGGAGTTTTCCTCAACCAATTTATGATTGACCAGTTTGCAAAAAGGTAGGAAAGCTGATAGGCCCACAGTTTTGGAATAAGCATGTCCTGATCTAGCCTTGGACTTGTCTGACTCTTCTATCAGCAAAGGGGCCCTACTCCCAGAGAAAGCCCACTAGACTTTTGTGTTGTTACCAGGCTTTTGTCTTAGTTGATAAGGGTAAGGAATAAGCTGCTATTTTGAAAATTCACCACCTTTATTATCTATCTATGGCCTCACAATCTGTCTCCCTATCAGAGATCTGTAGAAATACTTGTCCCTCAAAGTCATTCCAAGGATATCACAGGACATAACTCAGGAGTGATTTCTCTCTCTCTCTCTGTCACGTGTGTGTGTGTGTGTGTGTGTGTGTGTGTGTGTGTGTGTGTGTGTACATGAGAACCACACTTCATGTCTAGATGTCAGTGAACAATTATAGAAGTCAGTTCTCTCCTTTCATTGCGTGGGTCCTAGGGATTGAACTGTATCATTAGTGTTGTTGGTGGCAAGCATTTTTACCTGCTAAATCATATCTCTGGCTCCTTTCTATGTCTTTTATTAGTTCTTTGAGAGTTTCATACAATGTATTTTGATCATATTAACCCCTTCTTTTACTCTTTCCCCATCCACCCAACTTTATGCCCTTAAAAACAAAACATAACAAAACAACAAAATCAAATTCTTCGAGATCAATTTGTGCTGCCCAAACATTATTGGACGTGTGCTATTCCAATGAAGCATGGCTGACTTAACAGAACTATAGTCTTAGAAAAAAACTATTTTTCCTGCTCCCATCATCTAACAGTTCCTACTAGTACCTCAGCTAGGGGTAAAAATTTGTACCAATCTTCCTCCATGATGGAATTTTGTCTGGCTTGGGCTTGCATGGGTCCTGTGCATACTATGCAGAAGCTGTGGGTTCACATGTGCATTTTCCCTGCTTTGTCCAGAATATACCCTTTCCTTGAACTGATCCACTGTGTCTGATCCACTGTGTCTCTGCTTCCTCTTCCGAAATGATCTGCAAGCCTTTAGAATATGGCTATGTGATATAGATGGCCCTTTTAGGACTGAACAGTCTGCAGACTCGTATTCTCTGTACCTTGGCCAATGTGGGCCTCTGTGTTAATCCAAATCTGTTACAGATAGAAGCTTCCCAGTTGAAGGTGGAGAGATGCATCGATCTATGGATATAACATTAAGCCATGTAGAGATGGTTTATTACAGTGTCCACCTACCAGCAAAATAGTAGTAGGTTTTCCCCCAGGGCCTATGATCTCTCTAGTGATAGGTTCTATGCCTGACAGTGGTAGTACATATAGGTTTCATCTTTTGAAGTGGCATTTAAATCCAAACAAAAAGTGGTTGGATATCCTACAATGTTTGTACCACTATAACATCAGTAAACATTTCTCTCCAGATCAGCCATTATCGTAGCATGGGGTTTTCACAGCTGGGTATCTTTAATGACTTTATCTTCTCATAGCAGTGTGTGGAACCTTTCTGGTACGTATCAAGCTATGAAAGAGGCTCTTAGTTTTCTTTTGCCATGAATGACTGGAAAAGACTGTATCAGAATGACAACTGTAGTAAGAAAATTAGTAATATTATTTCAATATTACATCAGATGTGAAATGGTGATGTCCACTTCAGCCCTTATTGGCAGCCTGTATTACCTGTTATAGGCACCTGTCTTTCTGTGTGTCTACATGTGTGAAGAAATAATACATTAGTGTGGTTGGAAGCTCTACCAGATCTCCATGAAACCTAAAAGCTTTAGATCAAAGTTATCTTCAGACCCTTGCTACAATTAAAATACTTAAAGTGACATATTTATTCAAAAATATTCTGTAGACACTACCACTGATATCTAAATACTGTGTAGCAAACTTTGTACAAAGCTAAACTTCTAGAAACGTTTCAGTTGCTGAGGGAGATAACTCATCCATATCAGTGTAATAAGATAAAATATAGTATTACACATCTGCCCACCACTCTTTCCTAAAGTCACGCCCTTCTTTGGTGCAGCCAACAAGACTTAATGCAGATTCAAGACTACTTAATGGTGGATTTATATTTGCAAAAACCTCTTGGTAATTGGGAATATTGTAAGGAAAAATATAATTTAGGGGCTGGAAAGACTGCTTAGTGATTAAGAACATTTGCTGCTCTTCTAGAAGACCCAAATTCAGTTCCCAGCACAGATGTTAGATGGCTCACAATCATCTGAAACTCATGATCAAGAGTATTTGGCATCTTCCTATGGCTCCTGTGAGCACTGAACACACAGAAAGGCACACATATAGAGCGATAGCAACTGAAAATTACTTTCTATACACCTAATCTACTGACCATCACAGTTAGCCTCACTTAACTGTGCCCAGAACACTTATATTAGGCAGCAGTTGGGTAAAATCACCTAATACAAAACTTATTTTATAAAGAGATGTGGAAAACTTCACGTAATTATTTAGTATCTGTTTCCATAGAACTACTGATGATGGAAACCATTGGTAGAATATCAGTTGCTCAGCTTTGGGATCGTATGACAGATAGGAATCTGAGCTCTGGAGGGTCATGTCAGCATTGGGGAAGGGTAGCATGCTGCATGTTACAAGGTCTGGGGAAAAAAATCAAATACAACATAGGAAGTATCATTAATATCAGGTACACATGACTACATGTAAGTTGAAAACTAATCACATGTTGGCTTAATCACTTCCTTGAGAGAAGTTCTTCAAGCAGAATCAGGGACCCAACAATAAAACTCTTGACTTTTAAGTTTGAATTAGGTCTGGAGTGGTAGTTTAGGTGTAAAAATGCTTGCATTTCTGTAAAGGGGATCTAAGTTCAATTCTATAACCCATGTAAAAGAGGTGGGTAGGGTAGCTCATGTTTATAATCTCAGTGCTACTGCTGGGATAGAGGGAGGGAGAGTCAGGCATATCCCTGGCCTTGTGTAGCTAGAAGCCACATTAGAAAGTCCTAGACTGGTAACTGGTGAGAGAGCCAGTCTCAAAACACAATAAGAATGATGTTTTCCTAAGGAACTAGACTGAGATTGACTTCTGACTTCCAACTGCACAAGTGAGCACACATTCAGTCATGCATACATACATGAACACACACACACACACACCCACACACACACACAATTTTAATCTACGAAGATGCTAGACCAAATCAGCTTACAAATAAATGTAATTCATGCTGTTCTCACTTAAAGGAAGCTAGAAAAAAGAGTCACTGAGCAGGTAGGAGAAATAAATAATAAAAGTCACCAGTAATGTGGCTGTAGCCAGTGTGGACGGGGAGATCTGAACACAACCTGGGCATCAGTGGGACTCTTCAGTGCCTGGAGAAAGTTCTGCAGAAGGACTCCCTGACAAGGAATCAGATTAGCTGAACTCTGTCATTTCTTAAGAACTGCCAGGAAGATACATTCTGGTTGTTTCAGATTCTGCTCCTGCCTGAGCATCCTTCCTTGTGAAAGAGTAAGTACTCTTTCACAAACCCAGACACAGGATAAATGTGTGGGCACATGCCTTCACGATCCACTTCCCCACCCATTCTGGCCCCATTGTGACAAGTGGATCTTGAGAGGGGAAGCAAGGAAGGAACAGTTGGGAGTGGGAGAGGCCTCAGGTGGCCATGAGCACAAAACTCCCTGGAGGTAGTTTCAGTGAGACAGCTCTTTTAATTGGGGGAACAAAGGCTACATAAACCTTTGGTCAGTGAGAGCAGGTCAGTGTTGTCTATGGAGTAAATACCAAACTTCTAGAAATCATGACAGTCTACACTTAATCTAAACATCAATCTTATGCTTTGAGGTCCCTGTTCATCTACCTATATTTTCTCCTCTATAGCACACCGAACATACTCTTCCTTGTCACATACTGACATTCTTTCTCAGGGATTACTATTATGTTAGTTACTAACCTGTGATTAACTTCCTTCCCTCAAGCTTCAAATATCCAAAATCTGTCTCTTGCAGGACTAAGCCTAAATGTCTTTCTTTCTTATTTTTATGTTTATTTATTATTTCAAGTTACATATCCATCACAGTCTCCCCCTCCACACCTCCCAGTCATACCCTCTCACATTCTCCCCCTTCTCACATCTATCCTACTTCTCCAGAGTGGAGTGCCCCTACATATCAGCTCCCTCAATTCAGCAGCCATATGAGGGCTAAGAGCTTCCTCTTGCACTAGGGGGGCTACATGGTAGCTCCACTAGGGCAAAGTGTCCCACTAACAGGTAACAAAAGTCTACATTCCTGTTCCTTTCAGTCTGTTGATTGTAGGATAGTTATCCTGTACTATATAGCTAAAATCCAGCTGTATGTGAATAGATGCCATGGGCCTCTTTCTGGATCTGGGTTAACTCACTCAGGATGAGTTTTTCTAGATCCATCCATTTGGTAGCAAATTGCATGATTTCCTTGTTTCTGATGGCTCAGTAGTATTCCATTGTGTAAATGTACCATTTTAAAAAAAATCTGTTTATCGGTTGAGGGACGTCTGGGTTGCTTCGTTTCTATCTATTACAAATAAAGCTTCTATGAACATAGATGAGGAAATTTCTTTGTGATTCGGTGAGGAATCATTTGGATGTATACCCAGAAGCAGTATGGCTGGGTCTTGAGGTAGAGCTTTTCCAAGTTTTCTAAGATATCGCCAGACTGATTTCCATAGTGGTTGTACCCGCTTGCACTCCCACCAGCAATGGAGGAGGGTTCCCCTTTCTCCACAACCTCACCAGCATGTGCTATCATTTGAGCATTTGATCTTAGCTATTCTGACAGACATGAGATGGAATCTCAGCATCGTCTTAAGTTGCATTTCTCTGATGATTAAGGATGTTGAGCATTTCTTCAAGTGTCTCTCAGACATTAGAGATTCCTCCTTTGTGAGTTCTCACTTTTTCTCTGTTCCCATTTTTTGGATTGGATTACTTGGCTTTTTGGTGTTTAATTTCTTGTATTCTTTATAAATTTTGGATATTAGCATTCTGTCATATGTGGAGCTAAATGTCTTTCAAATCTACCTGTAGCCTGAATGGAAGTTCTCTTTTCTTTGAAGTGCTACATTGTTTTCTGATTTATTGTTTTAGGTTTATGATTAACTAATAATACATGTACAATAAATGTGATGATAAAAATGTGTTTTATAAACTCTATTCCATGGAGCATTTAGTGTACTGAGATGATATTTCTAGGAAAAGATTTGGTGAACATGTAAGTTTTGGGAATTGTAATATTTCCCTAGTCCCTGTTTTTCAGAACCCTAAGGCATTCAAAGAGGAATTTAAAATATAAAATATTTAAAGCTTTTTTAACTATGAGCTTATTAATTTTTAATAATATACCATTTAATCTAATGATATATTGATATTCAAAGAATCCACTGGAGAAAACCTTCATGTCCAGTGGATACTCATTTATTATTGTCTTGATTAAGTTTAAGAATCTTAGGTCTTGGCTAACCCCATGCTCCCTGGCTGTGGGATCTCAGTTGGTTCTGTTAACCCCATAACTCCCTGACCATAGTAATTTTTTTCTGGGTTTGTTAACCTGAAACTCCCAATTGTAGGGATTTTGTTTCCTCTGTGCCTGTGGGGCCAGGGAGCCCTGGGACTGAGGGAAGACATCTGGAGCAAGAGTGGGATTTAGGCATGCCCCAACCACAGGGGCCAGGGAGCCCTGGGACTGAGGGAAGATATCTGGAGCAAGAGTGGGATTTAGGCATGCCCCAACCACAGAAATCTTGTCTTGAGAGTGATAGGAATAATGCTGTTCCTGCATGTCCAGGTGCCCATAGCCTTGTGCTCCCATCTTTGTCCCCCTGAAGGAGGTCATGTAGCCTGGTACCCAGGTTAAACTTTCTTTCCCCTTATAAAGTCATGTCTGGCAGCACCTGGAATTCCTCCTTATGCAAATGAGGCCTCCCTAGTGCCATGGCCCCTGCCAATGAAGTACACTCACCAGAAAGCTCCTATCCACCTGGTGAAGGTCTCTCACTGACCTGAGACTCACCAAGTAGGCTGGCTGGATTAAGCAGCCAGGCCCAGGGATCCTTCTGGTCCAGCACTCAGATTACAAAACTACATGGCCTCATCTGAATTTTATTTTAGCATACTTTCTGGGGACTGAATTCAGCTCCTTTTTCCTTCAAGGTAAGCATTATACCTACTGAGCCATCTTTCCAACTAAGTAGAAACTGGAAACTTCAATTTCAGGACACCAAATTATCATGCTCGTCTTGACTTGCCTTGGGCTGTGTCCTCTGGCTGCTGCTCTTAAGTTAGTGACAAGGAGGGGTCATCACAGTATCCCAGGGCTATGCTGATGGCAGTGGTGGTTCAAAGCAAAGTCAGGGGACATCCAGAGACCTCCTGATGACCATGCCATGAAGCACAGGCAGGGAAAGACACCTGAAGACCTGCCTGCTCAGCCAGGTTATAGACACACACAGATCCACCTGCCACCATGCAACATGAGCTGGGTGTAGACACCTAGATGCCTGTTTACTCCCAACCCTGCCACATGACACAGATACAGAAGGTCACCCAGAGGCCCACCAGCCAAGTGGCCCGCCTGCAGCAAGAGCCACTATAATCTGCAAGTGTTTGGTGGACAGGTGGGAGAGAAAGAGAAGCAGAACAATTTGAGCATTATGAAGAGAGGTGGAACTAGACACTTGAGAGTTGGAGAAGAACAGCCTGTTGTTAAGTAGCCAGCCCCACCACCTGAAGCCATGGTGACATTTATGGCTCATGCTGTCACTGAAGGATATGTCTGTCTATGGAAATGCAGGGGTTGGTCCATATTACCACTATAAACCATGGGACATCCCTGATGTGGATAGCCATGAGGGACCATGTGGATATCCACACGCTGTGCATTACTGGCCCTGCCCCTCAATGACTGCAGTGCTCTGGAGAGCTGACCCCACCACTCATGCTCACTGGCAGCACCACTCTAGAGAGGGCCCCCGTGCCTCACCAGGGCAGCACAGTAGAGCTGGATCCAGTGGCAGGAACATGGGTGAGCCAGCCCTGAGGGTGAGAGCACAGGCATGCTGGCCCCAACACTCCTCTGCTGTGAGGTGGTGCGGATGCGGGGTAATGCCCTCAAACCCTAAACCCCTCACCACCTTCAACAGTTGGGAGACCTAGCTCTGTAATCATCAGAACTGGTGAGGAGGCCTTGCTCCTCGATGGCTGCAGCACCTTGCTTGGGTAGCACAGTAGACCTGGCCCTGTTTGATGGGCTGCAGGTGAGCTGGCCCTGAGGGCATGAGAGCAGGAGAGCCGATCTTGCCTCCAGCCTGTGGTGGCCTAGCTAGAGCAGTGCTGTAGAGGCACCCTGGTGGTGAGGGTAAAGGAGAGCAGTCAGACTGACCAGTTTAGCTACGACCCTGTCCCACCTCCAGAGTTTTGAGTTGGCCCACTCCAAAATCTACATCATCTTTGAACTGTTGAGGCCTGGGAAAGGGCAGGCGTTACTGATCCAAAGCTGTAGGATCTCCATGACACAGGGCAACAACAAGATAACCCGATGACTAGAACTCCCAGTGAGGAGTCAGTATTGATGGTGTCACAGAAGCCAGAGACACTGAACATTCGCAAGTGAAGATGTGTAGACATGGGTGTACTGTGGGACACATTATGACATAATGCCTCTTCCATAACGAGATATAAATTTTGTTTTGTTTGTTTGTTTGGTTGTGTATTTTTTATTTTGGCGGAGTTTGCAAAGGTAGAGGGTGGATGTGAGGGTACAGGAAGATAAGGGGGACTCAGGTTCATGATGTGAAACTCGCGAAGAATCAATTAAAAGTTAAAAATATTAACATGCCCATGATTAAAGTGATCTGTCATTGTTCTCAGAAGTAATGTGCACTTTCCAGTTTAAATTACAGACACATAAACTATCTCTGTTTTGACACCCACCTTTTATTTTGTTCTAAGCATTTGTATTTTTGACTGGTCCTATTCTCCCACTTGATAGTTATTGAGAAATCCTCCTGCCTATGAATACCTGTGGCTTTCTTCTGCATTCCTTGGGGATTGTTTCCCATTTTGGTGCACATTTTCAAACTCTGTCCTGCTGAACTTTTCATTTATTGCACATTTTAAGATAAATTTCTATGAGAGAAACATGTCCCCTTATCTAACAATGGCTGTTACATACACAATAAGCACTTCTGTGTGACTTTTTTGGATTCATTTTTTTTACCCTCATAAGCACTACATGATGTAAGTATTAGTACTTCATATATTCAGAGAAAGAAATCAAAAGGTCAGTACTTTTAACCAAATTACCAATGAGCTCCCTGCCATATCATAAAAACTGGATATATTCTTAACTTTCTGCTTACTATTCATTTCCAGGATGCCAGAAACAATGTTAATTAACCCTTATGTGTCAATTTAAAGGAACAGCAAAAAAGTTGAAAATAGATTGAAAGTGCAACTATGTTTAGGAAAATCCACACATCACTGAATGTAGCCTTTTCCTACTGACAGTAGACCAGTATCCTGGTTAATTTTTTAATGTTAACTGACACAACCTAGTGTCATCTGGGAAAGGGGAAACCTCAGTTGAAGCATTGTCTGTTCAGAATGGCCTGTGGCAAGGTGCTGACTGTCTCCATTGATGATTTATGTTGAGAGGAGGCAGTGTACTGTAGGTGGCAGTATCCCCAGGCATGTGAGCCAGGACTATCTGAGAAAGCTAGCTGAGCACCAGCCAATGATCAAGCCAGTAAGCATCATTCCTGCAGGATTCCTGCCTCCAGGTTCTTGAATTGAACTCCTACCCCGACTCCCCTTCACGATGGAAGTGTAAGCCTCTCCTCCCCAAGTTGCATTTGGTCAGAATGCTATCACAGTAGCAGAAAACAAACCAGAACAACCACATTTTTTTTTTTTAGCATTTTAGGAATTAGCTAAATCTCACTCCAATCTTGTGATAGCTGCTTATTGAGAAGTATTAAATATTAATTATTTGTCTAAAGGATGTTTGGAAAATACATTTTATTAAAGGGATGGAATACCTACTAAAGTCTACTTATTTCTTTCAGAATGATACTCAGTACCATAGTTTCCCAGAACACTTACCTAACCAAAAATTGACACATGGCTTGCAAGGTTAATGAGATTTACTTAATGAGAAATGAAGCAAGCTTAGAACCCACAATTTAATAAGTATAAATGTAAAAATAAGTGTACCATTACACATCATCAACAAATTTTAACAGTATGAAGTAGATTTCCATAAAGTATAAAAAAGAAATGAGATTACTTAATTAAGAAATAACATACAGCAGATGTAAAGTACATAGTTTATGATAATGAGGTATTACATATTGAAAAAGGATAGTGATATATTAATAATGTGCAAATATCCTGTTGTTCATTCTACTTTCTAGAAGTTTGAAAATAGTCAACAAACTTAAACTGTATTTTAACTTCAGAATCTTGACAGAGGAAGGATGATAGTCCCTATTGCATGTATAGTTCATGATAGATTTTAAGTAGTCATAGTCATAAAAGATGGAGGAGGTATTTAGTATGTAGTATGTGCCCTACCAATATTGCCTACTGAGGTCATCTGAAGGATCTGGAAATAGGACTATGGATATTTTAAGTTTCTTGGAAAACAAAGGGATTGTGCTACTTAGTTTTAACTGTCACCTTTATATAATATAGAATAACCTGAGAACCTGGGAAGGGATTCTTAGTGAACAATTATCTAGATTAGGTTTGTTTGTGGGCTCTGTAGGAGATTGTCTTAATTATTAATTAATGTACAAAGACTCAGCCTTTTGTGGATGCTTTCCCTAGGCAGAGAGTCCTGAACATAGAGTAAAGCTAGCAATGATGATTTTATTCTCTTTACTATTGACTGTGGATGTAATGTGACCGGCTGCCTTGATTTAACAATGATTCTCCATTCTCTCTCTCTCTCACCCCCTCTCTCCTTTTTCATCTGTCCAGACCTGGAAGATCCTAGGATAAAGAATATAGTGAATGACTTCACCATCAGCAGGAGAACTAGTGGGTAGAGTGTGTGATCATGGAATCTGCATGCCTTATCCCCAACTGGGCATCCAGACAGTTGATACACTATTATTCATGAACGTGTATTTTGATGTTACTTAAGACTTAAGCTGATTATAGAAGTTGGCTTAGTGAAACTGATAGAGCAGGGAAAGAATTATCCAAACAAGAGTTGACAGGCTGGATAGATGCCTAGAGATTTAAGAACACCTGCTTCTTTTGCAGAGAACCAGTGTGTTCAGTCCCTGCACCCACAAGGGGCAGATCACCATTGTCTGTAACTCTATCTCCAGGAGATCTAACAGTCTCTTCTGGTCTGTACTAATACCTGCATTCACATTCACACAGTACATATGCACACACACACACACACACACACACATATCTGAATTATACTTTTCACATATTATAGATGTGTAACCTTGGGAAAAATTATTTAATCTCATTGAATTTCCTTTTCTTTTGCGACAGTCTTCTCATAAAGGTTGTAAGAATTAAATTCTATAGTTATGGTGCTAGGTTTGTAGTGGGAGCTCTGTAAAGCAAACATGGATCTAAACTTATCTTTTTCTTAGTACTTCCACGGCATTGAGAGATCTCCGTGGATAGAATACCTAGTTGAACCATATTTTGCAATCATGCAATCATAGGCAGTATTTGACTTCTCAGTGGTGTGTGATGATCTCATAGAGGCCCAGATCTTAAAACATCATGTTCCTTTTAATGACTTTATTTGGAGACTTGGTGGTGACTTGCTAAATAAAAGAATAAGGTTTTAATTTCTTCCTTATGTCTGTGCCTCCAATTTATTCCATCTCTTTTCTGACAGAGTAGCCTGTGTTTAATATGCACAACTGCAGGTCATTAATTCTCAGAGTCTGTCTTAAATCAATCCTTTGGATGTGGAGTAGAATCTCAATGCAGTTTAGACTCTCATCTAATTTATTACAAGGTGCCAGAAGTGACACAGAAAAAATGTATATTAACTATTTTAATGAGTATATATATATATTTTTTCCAGAAGCTTGCATTCTTTTAAACATAGTCACAAACAGAAAGCTACCCATGGATGGTTGTACACACAGGTTTGATTAGGACAAGAATTCTCTGAATGAAAACACTTGTAGGAATGCTTGTATTCCACATCTATAGCTATTTTTCTAGAGTTGGCTATGCTATGGCAAATAATGAGATACAGGTTTATTTATGAACATTTTAAGGAGAAATAAATTGCAAGCAAAGGGAGGAGTTATAAGCAGTTAAAAGTAGCTCAAGGGGCCCGACCTCTATCTTAGGATCTACAGAAAGTTCACTGTTGCTTATGGAAATAGAGACATTTTTGTTAGTGGTGTAGCCATTTGTAAGGAGCCCATTTTCCTATAAAGAACTAATCACCAATGTCTTGTACTGACCATAATGAAACTCACTGGGACATGAAGAATAAAACCCATGAGAGTAGGACAGGGACTATGTGGGAAAGAGGATAATCAGTAGAAGTGGGGAGAAAATAGGCAGGATAATTTGGAGGTGAGTATAAAATTGCATTATATATGTGCATGAAAGTGAAAGGATGACACTCACAGTCTAATAAACAAAATTAGAATTAAACCTTAATATAAAGTTTAAATTTTGTATTGAACATGCTTGTACAACTACCAAATGCTACTGAAAAATAGCCAGCTCCTTCCCAGTAAAGACACAATCTTTGAGACAAAGGTGCTCTAGCCTTCCATGGTATTGACTTTCTTGCATTCACATCAGTTTTTACTATTCTACTGTCCATCCTTAAACACCAGTGATTCAGGGCTGGAGAGATGAATCAACAGGAAAGAGCACTTCCTGCTCTTCCACAATATTCATGTTAAACTTTAATTTTACTTGATAAAGGGACGTGTCTAGTATGAATAAAGCCTTGGATTCCATGGCAGAACTCCAAAAAAAAAAAAAAAACCATGAAAGATCATGTAGACCCCTAACAGTAGCAATCAGGAGATGAAAGCAGGAGGATCAGGAGTTCAAGGTCAACCTCAGTGAAACTGTGAGTTCAAAACCAGTATAGGACATAAGAATTTGCCTCAATATAATAATAATAATAATACATAAAAATTACTTTTGTTGAACATGTCTGGTGCTGGTCCTAGCGGCCAGATAGGTACAGTTTCTGGTTCACTATTATGTAACTGTCATTGTAAGTAACTGATCATGAATACTCCCACAACCTATTTCTTCTTGTAAACATCTTTTATTGTAAATATTAAGATTTAGCAATTTATTAAATGTGTTACCTTAACAGTTTTTGATTCATTTGTCCAATCACTAATATATCTGACAACATTTCACCTTTACACAATGTAATATGTTTGTGAAGCACTTGCTTAAATCTTTGTTCTTGAATGTTTATTCAACTGTCTTACAGATTCAGACAATCACTGCATATCTCCTAGATACAAGTTTTTGCTAATTTACATTTTTAAAAAGTTTCTCTTTGCTACAACTAGTATTCCATTCTATTCATTTCATTTGATTACAATAGTTTTTTATTCTTAAACCCTTTTCTTCAATATTTTCTTAGATTGCGGCATTGGAAACCTATATTCCCCCTCCCATGAACTCCTAGAAGCCTTTGATTTTTCCACTGTCCCCATAGTTATGCCTGTTTTGAAATGTCATATGTGTGTAATCACACAGAATTGAAGCTTCTCAGTGAGTGATATATTGAAGTTTTCTTCATGTCTTTCCATGGCTTTGTATCTCATTTCTTTTCAGTCTTGAATAATAGCCATTGTCTAATGTTATTGGTTTATTTATCTATCCACCTACTACAGAATATATCAGTTGTTTCCAAAGTTGGGCTGTTATAAATGAGGCTGCTGTAAGTGCCTGTGAGTGGGGTTTTGTTGGGCATACATTTTCATTTCCTTGTAGGAAGGTGTACAGAGGATCTTGTATTACATTTATATTTACACACATTGGAAACAACCAAAGCATCTTTTCTTTTAGATTTTGTTTATTTCTGTGTCTCTGTGTATGCTACATATGTTGGTGCATGTGGAGACCAGAAGAAGTTGTTAGACTTTTTAGTGTTGGAGTGTACAGGCATTTTTGAGCCACTGGACAAGGATGCTGGGAACTCAGATTTTCAGTGACAGCAGTAAGGGCTCTTAATATGCAAACATCTGTCCAGATACTGACAAATTATTAGTTAAATTTGCTAAACCATTTTGCTATTCCTCCAATAATACAGAAGAGTTTCTGTCTCTCCACGCATTTGTTGTCAGTGTTCTGGCTATTGAGTGTCCCAATAGGTAAACAGTGATACTCACTGTTTTGATTCTCAATTCTCTGAGGATAGACAACAGCATGAAGCATATTTTCTAAAGTCATTCAATATATGTGTGTCATGTTGGGTGAATGGGACTGATGATACTTTAAACTGTACAACATGCAGTCACTGTAAGGATTTGTAGAAAACTGTAACCTTTGGGCCATTAAGTCATTTATTCAGTTAGCCTGTGTTATGGACTGATTCTGTCCCCTATATCACATGAAACTTTAATCTCAGCATACTGTATAGTTTTATGTCAAGGTCAGTTTAGAGGAAGGAACCTCAATTAAGAAAATGCCTTTTTAAGATCAAGCTATAGGCAAGCCTGTAGGGCATTTTATTAATTTGTGATTGATGGGAGATTGATGACCTAGCCCATTGTCAGGGGTGCAGTCCTTGGGTTGGTGGTCCTGGGTTTTATAAGAAAGCAGGCTGAGCAAGCCATGGGGAGCAAGGCAGTAAACAGCACCCCTCCATGGCCTCTGTATAAGTTCCTGCCTTCAAGTTCCTGCCCTCACTGCTTTTGATGATGAACTGTTACATTGATCTGTGAGTGAAATAACCCATTTCCTCCACAAGTTGTTTTTTTTATAATAATTTATTTTTTATTTCTTCAAGTTACATCTCAATCACAATCCCCTCCCTAGTCCCCACTCCAGTCCCACCCTTCCACCCTTTCCACCCTCCTCCCCCTCAACCCCCCATCCTCTTCCCTTCTTTTTTTTTTTTTTTTTTAGTTTAAGGTATTTCTCCCCCCCCAACAGCTCTCCCTTTCAGTACAAAAAATGGTTCTTTTTGTTATAACTATAAATACAATACAAAACAACAGAAATAAATAGGCCACAATTATAAGAGTTATATGGCTTAGCATACATTCCCAATGTCCAGTCCATATGTATTTGGCACCTGACTTTAACAGTTGTTTTTGTCATGGTGTTTTTATCACAGCATTGGAAACCCAAACTAAGAAAATGAGCATGACTCTATTTGGAGAGAGGATATGAAGAAGGCAATTAAGGCTGAATGAATATACTAAAGTAGATCCACAATCTGGGCAGGATGATAAGATTTGTAAGTGGAAGACAATGGGTGCTTAACTTTATGTTTTGTGATAAACTTATATAAACCCTGATATATCATTCTTTTTATATATTGTTAGAAATAATCAAGTCATATTTTCTTGGAACTTTGTATCTCTATTTTGAAATGAGTTTGAGTGAATGATCCATGATATAATTGAGTACTGGATATACACTTCTGCCAAAGTAAAGCTTATTCTCTTTTTACAATGTTTAGAATTTGTGTATAAAATTGAGTACTTTCTTAATTTTCTGTTTGGAGGAATTATCCAGAGTGTCTATATTGTTGTGGAGATTTTTTCAAATAAATATTTTAAGCAACATATTATATAGTTGTTAATTGTTATTCTATGCTCAGTCTCAAGAATATATAGTTTATAATGTATTATTTATATCTAAATTTACTGGTTTAAATTTCCAAAGTTTCCTATTTGAGAATGTAAATCATTTTAACATAATAAACTTTAATAGAATTCAGAACATTTTGTTGCAAGTCATTCTGAGTTTAGGTGTCTGTCAAGCTATGAGAACATAGAAAATTACTCTCTGGCCCACAGCTTTCCAATACCAACTATATGGATAATTAATTATAAACTACTGAACTTCTGATAAATTTTCCATACAGAAGACAGCTAATGGCATATGTCACCTAAATTCTACATAATAGATAGGAAAGTGAGCTAGAGGTGACAGATGATCCATGGGTAGATGTACAGACAGATCAACAGACAAGCATAGAAATATACAAGATACATGATGAGCAAGTAGATGGGGGAACAGATAGGTAGACAGGTGGATAATTCTTGAACTAACAGAAAAACAAATGAAATTGTTCACGTTGGTGAGAACACAGTTAGGTTTGCTCTTAAGTCATGTGGAAATTCCTCGAGGATAACAAGCTAGACAAAGCCTGATATCTAGTCTTAGTCCCTAGAAATACTGATTTCCAAAACTTCTATGCTGTCAGTGGAATGCTGGGAGTATCACCGTCACACAGAAGATGTGCAGTAAAAAGGTAGAAAGACATACCTGTCAGTCTAGAGCTGGATGAAAGAAAGAAACAAAATATTTTTTTTAATAATTTGTTTTTTATTTCTTCAAGTTACATCTCAATCACAATCCCCTCCCTACTCCCCCCTCCAGTCCCACCCTTCCACCCTCCTCCCCTTCAACCCCCCATCCTCTTCCCTTCTTTTTTTTTTTTTTTTTTTTAGTTTAAGGTATTTCTTTTTCCCCCAACAGCTCTCCCTTTCAGTCCAAAAAATGGTTCTTTTTCTTATAACTATAAATACAATACAAAACAACAGAAATAAATAGGCCACGATTATAAGAGTTATATGGCTTAGCATACATTCCCAATGTCCAGTCCATATGTATTTGGCCCCTGACTTTAACATTCTACTATCTAACCATCTCCATGAGTTTAAAGGTCTATATCTAACTCAGCTTTCATACTAACTTGCCTCATAATTTTAAAAGTATCTTCTTAGATCCAGAACACCCTCTTGATTCCTAAACAACTCAAAATTTAACTATGAGACTCTAGCTATCTATTCTTCAACCACCTCAGAGACCTGAGAGGGATAAATATATCTGATTATATGGGAAGTGCAGGGCCTGCAGCTTCCAAAATTAAAAAATGACATACCAGTGGCTGCCTGGACAGTTCCCATTTTCTCTCCATACATTACAGCATCAATCTTCAGCCATTTGGCTCCGTTTCTCTGACAGACATTGGTTGTAGAGCAGGAATTATGAAGGACTTACCTACCCAGTCTTGGCAGAGCTAGGCTGTCTACTTATCTGCTTCCAAGTTTTGTCCTGTTTGGACAGAAGTCTCTCTACATTTGAAGCAAGGAGTTTTTCTTGCCAAGAGAACGGCTTACCACCAATTCAATCATCTCCCACTGGAGATTCCTCGATGCTCATCTTCGAGACATGTCAACTCCTGACTCCAAGTAGAAACAAAATTCTTAAGTCTTAACTGCAAGGCAGCAACCTCCAGGCTTGGGTTACAATTCACACTATGGTTGTTTCTTGGAGAAAGCAGATGATTCAAGTCCTAATTTCTGTTTTCGATTATTTTGAGCCCCACACTCTGGCAACTAGCAAAAGCAGACATAAATGCTCTTTTTGGGAAACAATTTCAGTCCTGTGCAAGTGAGTTAATGCAGAGAAAGTTGAAAGGGTATAGGTTTATGCTTCTGGGTATGAATGTAGGGTAGCCCATAAGGGATGAGCTGCTCTGAGTAAGAGCCAGCACATGGTAGACCTCAGAATCTGAATCACAGATGGGAAAGGATACAGATGTCAGAGCCTGTAGTCAGGCAGTGCTGAATACAATACAGTGCACGTGTCTGTAAATAATCAAAACCCAATGCCACTGGCTTTGAGGTAACTGTCATGAGTAACCTGGGGTGGCTGACAGTCTCCCAAAGGAAGATTCATTCCACTAACTGATTCTAGGCAATCCTGGTTCATCATACGGACCATTTTCTCTATTGTATTCTTTTGAATCTTTGACTAGACATACATGTGGCTCTCATAATGTCTTTCCTGTAGTTTTAGTTTTAATTTTCCTTGTTGTGAGGGTGGTGTATGCGTGTGTGTGGAGATCAGTGTTCTGTCTTAGTTTTTTTTAATTTGTTTGTTTGTTTTTTCATTTTCCTCTACCTTGCCTTTTATTGGTGTTTAAAGATTTATTTTATTTTTTAATTGTGTGTGTGTGTGTGTTTTATGTGCATACGTGGGTGTGAGTGCCCTCACCAGAGATCAGAAGGTGTCAGATCCCTTGGAGCTGGAGCTACAGATGGTGAGAATCAAACTTGGGGCCTCTTCAAGATATGCACACGCTCTTACCCACTGTCCTTGGGGTCCACCATTCTGGCTAGACTGACTTCCCCATATGCTTCCCGTCCACCTCCCGAGTGATACATTTTCTCCAGTCTCAAGCCTAGATTGTCTTTCTTTTCTTCTTTTCGACTTTTGTTTCTGCTTTCCTTTTCTTTTTTTCATTTTCCTCTCTGTCAATTCTGGAGCTAGAACTCAGGTCTACACGGCTTGCTAAGTAAGAGTGTGACCTACTAACTCATCCTCCTGGATATCCGTATATTTTCTGATGTCTTCTTTGTGCTCTACAATAGTTATGTAAGAATTGTTCAGTTCATAACAATAATTCCATCTTCAGTTGTGTTGAGCTTGCTGCTACATCATCTGTTAGGCTAGCTTTTATATGCGGATCTTTTAAAATATGGAAGTTCTAATCAATCCCTACCAAATATGGAATTTGATAGAATCTTGTTACTTCATCTAAGGCCAAACAATGTACTATAGCCTGTGGGTCTAGGGTACTCTTGTTGCTTTCCCGAAGACTGATGAGCAGTTCCCAGCAGCCAAGTCTGGCAGCTCACAACTGCATGTAATGATCACGGCTTCAGGCGATCTGGTGCCTTCTGCTGTCTTCCAGAAGTACCTACACAGGTTTGCAAACATATACTATATAGACATAAATAAAAATGAATCTTTAAAATGTTTATAAAAATAGAGAGTGGAGGACATCCTTAGAATTCTGGGAAACACTTATTTTAGACATGATTGGTCAGAAATAATGAAGACAATCTGTCATTCTAACTACTGCGGCTTAGCTGAATGAATGATCTTTGTGACTCAAAGGCTTCAACATGAAACAATAATCAAGAAAAGGAGAATATGGTGCAAGAAAGCACCATTCCCTGATTTTGAGACAATATAACTATTAAGCTATATTTTGTGTTTCTATAAACCAATGCATTTTATTTTGCCAGATTTTCCTAATATCTTTTCTATGCCTATTGGAACAGTGATGTTTAGTGTGGGTCTGAGTCACATTGTTTGCCTTGGCTAAGGATGTTTTGCTATATTTTCATTTGCTGCCTCTATTAGACAGTACAAAGCTCTGTTTTTTGCTTACAGCATCTCTTTGGATTCACCAAAAGCCTCCCAGTAACCCGTCTTCCCTTTATTCTGGAATTAATATTTTGTTGTTATTCTTAGCGGAGAACATCTGCCTAACACTGTGGCATCCTTTATCCTTCTGGCAATTACTGAGGCTCCGAGGAGGCACATTTTCTTTCCTTGAAAATTGATCATTTGTCTAAAAGTGTGCATAGAATCCCTTACCTTTCACAATCCTCTCACTTATTTGCAGAACTGTAGATCTCAAAGAGCCTTTGGAGATAATTTAGTTTAGCCTTCTCATTTTACATCTGATAAGTCTGAATGATGAGGCTGTTAGTTCAAGGTCACCTCCTGTTTCAGAGAAGAATCTAAATTCAAAACACATGTTCTCATTTCAAATCTAATAACTCTCTTACTACACTTGATTTCTTTAAACTAGGAATTTTGTAGGCATGTGATGCTGATCTGGAGCCTAGAATTTGGTCCGGTGAGATTCAGGAAAGCAAGAAAATCACCACACATAATGCTTTGATCAGATGAACATCAGTGAAAGATGTGTTCACATCATTAGCAATTTCTTGTAGAGGTGAGCATTGCCTCATCAAGGAGTTGACCAAAGTTGATTTTGTTTATGCTGAGGAGAGGATGTGGAATTGGTTTCTCTACCTACCCTGAGCAACCATATACACAGTATATCCATGATTATATATATTATATGCCATCTGTGTCCTGTGGTAAGCAATGACATCACATCTGAGAGACAGGGCAAAGAGAAGCCAATTAAATCACAGCTATGAAGAAGTGGTAACCATCCATTTGCTTATAACTCTTGTGCTACATTAATAAAACATTATCAAACACAGATGCAGAAAGCATAAAGTTAGGTCCTGGAATATGACAAAAAGTAAACCCAACTGAAACATGTGTCTATGAAATGTCTCAAGAGAACTTTCTGGTAATTTAGGTGATGATTGGAAGAAGAAACAGAGGAGTCCATGTTGAAATCATGGTCTCTTTAAGTAAATTGATGAAGAGTGACACATTGATTAAGATCAAAGAACACTGAAGCAGGTTGTGGCTAGAGTAATACCGTTCTGTTTTGATCAACCCCAAAGTAAAACTCTCAAAAAACGTACAAGTATAATACCTTTGATGGACATCACAGACATAGCCATGAGAAGTTAAATGTATTGTAGGATTAAGGAAATTTAAAAATCACCTGGGCAGTGGTTTGGATCTTATTTACCAAATGCAGGTCAAGTAAAACAAATAAACAAAACCAAGTAGAGTGAGACTGGAGAGCTGGCTCAGCTGTTAAGCACATGTGCTATCCTTGCAGAGAACCTGAGTTCATTTCCAGACAGTCAGCCACTTGGAGGCTCAGAGCTGTCTGTAATTCTAGCTGTAGGGGAATCTGGTGCCTCTGGTCCTTGCAGGAATCTATACCCTACACTCATATGCACGTTCACACACAGAGACACCTATTCATACACATAAATGAAATAATAAAACCCACAAAACTTTAAAAAATAAATAAAATATTTTTCACTATACCCAATGCTAGTATAAAATTCTCCCTGGGTTAGAAAAAAAATACACCAAGGCACAACTAAAAAGAGAAATTGAGCTTTGGAGTGAAGAACGCATATTTTAATATCTAATTTTGGCAATAAAATTGCAAAATTTCCAGTCTTTTTCTGGTTTGATATACACGTTGAGGTGAAGAGGAAGCTTGCTAAAGGAAAGGAAATATTTTGGCCTCTTTGAGGATCCTTTGAAGGTATACAGCAAAAGTAGCATAGGTCACTGATTCTTTGAAAAGTGGGTGTAATGCCTTGAAGGAACACCATAGTATCTGAAATATGCATTTGAAACATATGTACAAAACTTTTACAAAATGTCCTTCAGATACCATGTGTTTTGTACAATTGTTTCAATACAAAGCTGAAATTCCTCTCAAAGCACACCATGGATTTCTTTTCCCCACTGTAGTCATTTCTTTTTTTTTTTTTCTTTTTTTTTTAATTAGATTTTTCTACTTGTCATAATTCTTTTTTTGTTTATTCATTACTTCAAGTTACATCTCCATCACAGTGCATTTCTATTGTTTCATTTTATAATAGAATTTTACCTATGCATGAAGGGTATTAATTTACAATCATAATGAATTTTGAAATCAAATTGCTTGGTGACAACAGTCTTGTCACTGTTATGTTAGAAATTAAATGAATGAAATGAGCTTGGAAACGCTGGCTCTGTCCCCTACCATTGTATCAGTTTCAATGTATCTAATAGTTATTAGTTGGTTTTACCTTTGAGGGTCTGCTGCTTTGCTGCAGAGGTACCACTTAGGCAACATGTCTTTCTCTGGTGCTCAACCTAGCACCTCACATCATATAAATATTCAACATGTGCCTTGACAGTATACATGCATGAATGAACTCACATGAATGAACATCCACATGAATGTGAGAAGAAGTGTAGGGAGAAGTCATCTTTTCTTTTCCTAAACTTTTATTGTTGATTTGTATGAATCTCATACCAGTTTTTGCTGAGAGTCAACCACAACACCAGGTTATCAAAGTTTCAAAGTTGTGAGAACATAATAGCAGAAGAGGATGCACCTTACTTGTTATATAGTTTATTATTCAAGTTTTGAGATAGCTCTGTTGAGCGGGGCTGAAAATTGTTCATTGGGTAAAGGTGTTTGCCGTCAAGTCTGATGACATGTATCCAACCCCTGAGACTCATAAGGAAGAAGCAGAGAACTAACTTAGTAGGTTGTCCTCTGACCCTGACACATGCATGTGTACCATGGTACATGCATTCTCTCTCTCTCTCTCTCTCTCATTGAAATATTTTTAATAGTATAGAAATTGAATGCCACAAATTATCTTTTTTACTTGCAATGCGAAACTTGGGGGAGTTTAGTATGCTCTAATCTCTATAGGGTATCTACTTCTCGATAGGGTAGGGTTCCTCCTTCCCTAATTTCTTTATGTAGTTTTAAGCTCAATAGTTAAAGCTTACATGATATCTAGTTTATATGTTTTCTTCAGTTGTTCCTTGTGTTTTAGGAGTAATATCTAAAAACACTATTTAATTTCTTATCAACCTTGTTGAAAATAAGTGCAAAACATTGCCCTCCTAAGTCTCTTGCTTTTGTGAATCTCTCACTCAAATAAAAGATTTTCAGCATTTAGTAAAGAAACACTACTCACTACAACCCACAGTCCTCTCACTGTGGGCAAGAACTGAACTTTGCCTCTATAGATGTCTCTAGATTCTGGGCAACTTTATATTAGTGAATCATGTCCTGTATGGTCTTCTTAACTGGCATGTTTTTCCAGGAGAAGCCCCATTTAATAATACATCATCTTAATAATGACTAAACACTACTCCACTGGGGTAGATGATCCGTTTCTTTCTTTAATATATCATTTAAAGGACATTATTTCTAATGCTGTGAACACTGTGCACAGCTTTGTGTAGATAAGTATTTTTATTTTCTTTGGAATATACCTAAGTGCAGAATTACTGAGCCCTGTGATGATGTGTGCTTTAATGTTTTTAGTAACTGACATCTATTTCCTGAGGGGGTTTTCTGCTTGATCATAGTTATGCTGTTGGCCAGGGGCTTTTGACTTCCATTTCTCTAGTGACAAGTATTGTTGAAAATCTTTTTTATGAACTTAAAAATTAAATTTCATCTCTATGCCTTGAGAAATGGCAATCTGAACTTTTGCCCATTTTACAATTAGATTATCTTTTTTAACAAAGATTTAGAGTGTGTGTGTGTGTGTGTGTGTGTGTGTGTGTGTGTGTGCAGGCTAAAGGAGGAATCAGGTCAGATCTCCTGGATTTGGAGTTATATGTGATTAAGAGACACCCACCTTAGGAGTTGGAATCAAACTCAGGTCCTCTGGGAAAGCACCAGGTGCTCTTAACCACTGGGCCATCTCTCCAGACCAGTTTGTATTTTATTAAGATATGATATATTTATATATTCTACAATAACTTTCTCACTGGCTATATGATTTACAATATTTTTCCTAGCTATGTAGGATTCCCCCTTCCCTAATTTCTTTATGTAGTTTTAAGCTCAATAGTTAAAGCTTACATGATATCTTACATGATTTATATGTTTTCTTCAGTTCCTTGTGTTTTAGGACTAATATCTAAAAACATTATTTAATTTCTTATCAACCTTGTTGAAAATAAGTGCAAAACATTGCCCTCCTAAGTCTCTTGCTTTTGTGAATCTCTCAAGCAGAAAGGAAACCTAACAACCATCTCCAACTATTAAGAAGAAACTGTCCTATATTTTCTATAAAACAAACCCATCCTAGCACGGAGTCCTCCCAATGTGAGGTTTCTACATTCCAGTTGGTTTCTATACCCCCTTCAAATAAGGGCTTTTATGTGGGTCTTCCCTTCTGTGGGGGTCGTTGGCCACTGGCCCACGATGGTAAGGGGAGCAGAAGCAACTGACCAGGTTCCTACAGCCATAAGTATAAAGACTTCCTGGAATCAGCTTCAGTGAGACAGCTCATTTTTATTGTTCCAGAGGTAAAGTATATAAAGGATTTGGAGGTAACTGGTGGGAAGGGATGAATGGCCATAATACAGTACCTAATTATCATATGTCAAGAAAGGCTGATTGATCATAACACAGTACCTAATTATCACATGGGTGGTAAGAGGTGATTGGACATAACACAGTACCTAATTATCATGTGGGTGGGGAGATCTGATTGGTCATAATACAGTACCTAATTATCATATGGCAGGAAGGGCTATGTGCTGAAACATGCAGCGTTTGCAGGTAGGTCTGGGCAGGATAATCCCCCAGATAAGGTCAGTCACCTGTGCTTAAAGATACTCTCTAGATAAGATCAGACAGAGAAGAGAGTCCTCCATTTTGCACCAAGCTAGAAGAGCTCTCCAGACATGGTTGACTCTTACCTTAATAGCAGTGTCTTCTGACACTCTTGCTTTAAGAGGGGAAGGTGTCTCAAATAAACATACAAATGTATAGAGAGGAGAAGAACTTAAGTGCTGAGAGCACTAACAACAAGGATTAATATTCTACCATGGACAAGGGCACCATGCATTTCTTGAAAGCAATCTAACCTGTTCTGATGGTACAGAACACACCATCCACCTTTCATTTTCCCTGGGATGAGGTCTCCACTGCACACATCCAGACCCTCAAGGGAATAACATAAAACAGCAAACAATGAAACAGGCTCTGCAAGAGTGATGCTACTTCTTATCCTTTGGTTTTTGAAGTTCAAGGCTTGCCATAGTTTAATATGCATTCAGATCACCTGGTCACAAGATCTTGACTCAGCAGATCCAGGAAGGGCTATTAGAGATGGTGATTTTAACAAGCATGAAACTAGCCTGCCATAAGCCTGGCAGGGACCACTCTCATCACAAAGATGGAAGGAGAAAGGGAAAAGACTGTCTTTCCTCCAGGGGGCGAAGTTTTATATTTCAGTCAGGCTGTGTTCATGACATGATGGACTTTTGCATTTGGTGTTCAAACCCAAAGTTCAGATTAGTCTTCTTATCTGCAGCTCAGTAAGGATTCCTCATTTTTTTTTCATTTCTTGTCTGAGATTTGATTACCTAGGTCAGTGGTTCTCAACCTTCCTAATGCTGTGACCGTTTAATACAATTCCTTGTATTGTGGTGACTCCCAACCATAAAATGTTTTTGTTGCTATTTCATGACCTTAATTTTGTTTCTGAGAGGTTTAATTTTGGGTGTCAGTTCCTAAGACCATTTGAAATATATATTTTTCCAATAGTCATGATCCAAAGGTGGAGAACTGCTCATAAATGAATAACAACAACAACATAGCACTTCATGGGAGCTTGGAAAAACTCTGCTAATATCATGCACCTATTGATGGTACAAACTAGCTCAAATCAAAGAGGCAGGTTTGCAATGGTAACTTGCTATTGTATCTGCCTCACAAGTGTGGAGAAGGGAGAGGAGAGGAGAGGAGAGGAGAGAAGAGAGAGAGAGAGAGAGAGAGAGAGAGAGAGAGAGAGATTGAAAGAAGAAAAGATAGCCCAGACAGTAGCTCTCTGTGTGGATGAATGTGACAAATACCCTGCCAACCTCCAGGATACCTTTAAGGAGAGACTGCCTTTTAATCTAGGACTGAAACCATTGCAAGTGTCCTTAACTCAATCTAAGACTTGATGGTAGAATCAAATAAATTATGCTGCTATCTCCCAAGCTGTCTAGTGTACAGTGTGTTCCCAGTGAGTTTTGGCAGATAGAGACCTCTCTACATTTCTGAGCTCTAGAGTACACAGACTGACGGAGAGCTCATAGACAACACAATGCAATGATCAGGGCAGAATCATGGAGTTAAACCAGATTCAGAGGGGCCAGTTCAGTCCTGTGAGACAGAAGTCTCAGAAGATCCTGTTTGTGTTTCTAACCCATTCCTTTTCCTCCCAGATGTATTTATCCAACTGTGTCCAGAAGAAAGGGGCTCACAGTGTGAGGGTATGTTCCTTCATGGTGGGGGAGTCAAGGTGGCAGGATGGTAGGGCAGCTGTTCACACTCCATCTGGTGTCAGGAAGTACAGAGATGAATGCTGGAGTTCAACTCCCTTCCTCCTTTTCTCAATCAAAGACTCCACAGGTGACTTGCCCACACTCAGGGTGGGTCTTCCCACCACTTAAGCCAGTCTAGGAACTTCTGCACAAACAGGCTCAAGAGCTAGGGGGTTGATCTTCTAGGAGATTTAGATCCTACATGTTGACAGTCAACATAATCACTAATGTAAATATTCTGTCCTACAATGCACACTCTGAATCATCAGTTTGCATTTCCAATGATCTTTCCAAGTGCCAGAGTTCTTAAACTCAGAACAAGTTGGTAATAATGCAGTTTCATCTTCTAGAGAGACACTTTGTGGTGCAAAGGTCTGTGTTAAACTCTTAGAAACAACACTGCTGTGGTGACTGCTGACATTTAAGAAGCCACATGAAACCCCAGAAGCCCTTCCCTGGAGCAAGTGGTCTAGCAGAGGATGTGGGTCATTTATGAGGCCTGGCCCTGGACTCACAGACTACAGACAATCCCTAGAGAGTATTAAAGTGCCTGCTCTACCTCTGGAATGCAAAGGACCGATTTGTAAATGTGAGATGTACTTTGCTCCTCTGGGTGAAAAAAAGATAAGTTATAAGTTCTCCTGCCTGGCCTCCCTGGAATAGGACTTAATTTAGAATCACACCCCTTGAGGAGTCAGGTGGCCCCTAAAACAGTTAGTTCAAGTCTGAAAGGCAGCTGAGTTGAGATGCAGGGGCAGGTGGAGCATAAGGTAGCATCAAAATTTGTGATGAATTCTTTTTCCTCTGCAACTTAGGAGAGATACTTTTTTCTATTTATTTATTTACTTATTTATTTATTTTACATTCTTATCATGAATCCCTCCCCCTTGTCCTCCCAGTCCCATCCTCCTACCTTCTTACCCCTTCACCCCTCCCCTTCTCCTCAGAAAGGGAAGCCCCCTCCCCCATGCTTCCCTTACTAATTAATCCCACTTCAGCTGATTGAGTTAGATCAGGCCTAAGAGCACTTCTTCTATTGAGGCCAAACTTTGCAGCCCTGCAAGGGGAAAATGATCCACAAACTGGCAACAGAGTCCCTGTCAAAAGGCCATCCCTTCTCCACTTGTTAAGATATTCAAATGAAGACCAAGCTGCCAATCAGTTGCATATGTGTGGGGGCCTAAATCCAGTCCATAAGCACTTTTTTTTTTTTGCTTCAGTCTCTGTAAAATCCTATGAGCCTAGGTTAATTGTCTCTGTTGATCTTCTTGTGGAGTTCTTGTCCCCTCAGGTCTCACTATTCTTCCTCCCACTCTTCTACTAGACATCCCGAGTTCCGGCTAATGTTTGACTGTGGGTCTCAGCAACTGTTTGATCTGCTGCTGGATGGAGCCTCTCATAGGACTGTTATGCTAGGCTCCTGTCTGTATGCATATCAGAGTATTTATAGTGTCAGGGGTTGGCTCTCTCCCATGGGTAGGTCTCAAGTTGTGCCTGTCATTGATTGGCCTTTCTTCTGTCACTGTTCCATCTTTATCCCTGTACATCTTGTAGGCTGGTTAACTTACATATCAAAGGTTTTGTGGGTGGGGTGGTGTCCCCTTCCCTTCACTGGGTTTCCAGTCAGGCTTTGAGGTGGCTACTTCCATCTCCCTGTCCCTCACTGCTAGGTGTCTCATCTAGAGTCACCCTCTTGTCTTCCCAAGAGTGTACCCTGGGAAGTTCTCCCTCTTATTTCAAAGATGTCCCATCAGTTTCCCTTCCATCTCTCAGCCCTCTCACCTCTCAGTCCTCCTCTCCCCACCCCTCATCTCCCCCCTCATTCCCTTCCCCACACCCTCTCCCACTCAGGAGTTCCCTCTCTTCATCCACTTGTAGTGTCTATTCTATTTCCCTTCTGAGTGAGATTCAAGCATCCTCCCTTGGGCCCACTATTTCACTTAGCTGTTTTGGGTCTGTGAATTGTAGCAGAGTTATCCTGTACTATATGGCTAATATCCTTTATAAGTGAGTACATACCATGTGTGTCTTTCTGGGTCTTGGTTACCTCACTCAGGATGATCGTTTTTAGTTCCAACCATTTGCCTGAAAATTGCATAATGTCCTTTTTTTAAAAAATAGCTGAATGGTATTCCACTGTGTAAATGTGCCACAGTTTTTTTTTTTAATCAATCTTTATCTGTCAGGATTGCAAAGATCAAAAACTCAAGTGACAGCACATGCTGGCAAGGAAACAGGGGAATGCTCATCCATTGCTGGTGGAAGTGAAAACTTGTACAACCACTTTAGAAATCAATCTGGAAGTACCTCAAAAAATAGGGAACAATTCTACCTCAACACCCAGCTATACCATTCCTGGGTATATACTCAAATGATGCTCTACCATACCACAAGGACACTTGCTCGACTGTGTTCATAGCCAGAAACCAGAAACAACCCAGATGTCCCTCACCTGAAGAATGGATAGAGAGATACATTTTCACACAGGTTTATGTGTGAATACATGGATAAAAGTCTACAGCAGACACTGATTCATCAACCTTGGAGTTTGGGGCTATGTAGCACTCAAGACTGGAGACCAGGATAACAGAACCAAACAGTATGTGTTGTTCATGTGGAGCACATGTGAAATGTAGATAGACTGAGACTGGACCTCGTCTATGCCATTTATTAACTATTTCTCTGAGTAATAAGTTATGGAGGCTCTATATCAAAGTCTAGTATGAAAGAAAGAACTGGCAATGATATATATGTTGCCTAGTAAAATATTGTATGTTTGCCTTCATTTGTATTTCTGATAAATTACATTTTAGCATAATTATGTATATATATCCAAATATGCATTCAAATATTGTATGAGTCATACTCATACTAAAAAACATTCAGTGTTTTTCAGAAAATCTATGAATAGAACCCAGTGTGCTTTCTCTTGTTATATCTGAGTAAGCCAGACTCAGCACGGTTCTGTTCAGGGTGAAATAATATTTAGCTATGAAATTTCAGTGGTGGATCTTTGCAGTTCTCTAATTGTTCTGAGATGGAAACTGAAAATACAACATTTTGGACACAAGTACCAACAGAATCAGGAATTCTGGGCATGACACCCGGCAATCCATATTTTAACTAACTCTGTATGTGACTCTGAAAGTCTAAAATTTAAGAATTACTGCATATGTTTGCAATAGTCTGGAAGGAATGCACATATCTGTCCTATAATGCAGAAGTCCCACTAGTATACACCCAGTGTGTATTTGTATATGTAGGTGTGTGTGTACATGCAGTACAACTATGTGTGTATATGTTTGTGCAAGTATGCATAATATATGCATGTAAGCATGTGAAAGTCAGTGTTGATCCTCAAGAGTCATCCACCTTGATTATTGAGACAGCATCTTTTACTGGTCTGGAAATCATCAGGTAGGCTTGGCTGACTGATTAATGAGTTCCAGGATCCACTCACTGTTCACACCTCTCCAGTACTGAGATTCTTAAGTATGCACTATCACACCTGGTCTTTGTTGTTGTTGTTGTTCATTGTGTGTGTGTTTGTTTCTTATGAAGTTTCCGGAAATGAACTCAGACCCTCATTTTTCTACAATTTACTGACTGAACCACCCCAGCCTGTATCTCTCTACACATCAGTGTTTGATGACAGCCATTTCTGTTCTTTCTCTCCCTATTACTCTATTAACACAATACTTTCCTTTCCTGGTTGTCATACTTTCCACATCTCAGAGATATACAACATTGCCATGCCTTTAAACCTAGCTGTTCTCTCCATTCCATAGACCTCTTCAGCTTTCCTTTTACTGAGATGCTTTTACCTGCTCTCAGCCCTCGTCTGCTCTCTCTGTCTCTACGTTTCTCCAGGTCTAATGTGCCCATTAGACACCTAATGTATGCTGCATTGGATTTGTATTGAGCAGTGTTAGTGTAAGTGGTACACCCTTGCAATTTCAATCCATCAGAATCTTAGGTAAGATTTTTCTGTCCCTCCATGGAATTATCTTTCCTCAGCAGTGTCTCCTAAATTTGAATCATTTTTTCATAGGTACTGTGATTGCAATTTGGTATCAGCTTTGAAAGCTTAGGCTAATTTAATCATTCTCTCGATCAAAAGTAATATATTGGGTTGTTTGTCTAGTGGGCTGTAGTCTGTGTGCATATGATACCTATGTGTGTGAGGACCTATGAGGAATGAATATATTATGTATGTGATCTGTCTATGTGTCATTTATGTGTGATAAGGGATGTGTGGTATGCATGCGTGGTTTGATGTATAGAATGTGTGTGTGTATTTGTATGTAGGTGTGCTGTGTTTGTGATCTATGTATGTGGATGATGTATACATGATATGTGTGTGGGGAGAGTGCATAGTACATGATGTGTGATATATTGTGGGTGTGGTACAGGTGTGATGCATGGAATATTTGTGTTATTTATGTGTATAGATGTGTTGTGGGAAATGGATGTTTCTCTGTGGTGTATATGCTTACAGCATGTGTATATAGTTTATGTATAATGCATGATGATATATATATATATGATACTTGTGGTGTGTTTATATTAGTTTTGTATTTATGTGTGTAGATTGCATGTGTGTAGTGTATGTGGTGTATGTAGAATTGCATGCTATGTGTATGTCATGTATATATCTTTGTGGTATATGTTTTCAGGTTCTGTCTCTAAATCAACCATCGGAAAATTTCCGGATCATCTGGTCTGGCAATCTAAAATTCAAAGTAGTGTCTGAATGAATTTTATGAGAAAATAAGTTTGCTAACCTTCTAATTACACATTAAGTCAAGCAAATTTAAGGTATGTAAAACATACAATGTCCCCAAATAATTTATCATTTTTTTTTAAAGAATAAAGGTCTTCTGACAAAGATATATTCTGGAAACTCTCTAGCATTCTAAGGGACAGCCAGGGCAGAGAAGTGCCATGAAGTATAGAAGTTTTTGAGCAAGATTGTTGAATAGTCTGAAATCAGGGAATTTGCTCCAAAATCTAGTCATAGAAGCTGGGCGGTGGTGGCGCACACCTTTAATCCCAGCACTTGGGAGGCAGAGGCAGGCGGATCTTTGCGAGTTCGAGGCCAGCCTGGTCTACAAAGTGAGTCCAGGACAGCCAGGGCTCTGTTACACAGAGAAACCCTGTCTCGAAAAACCAAAAAAAAAAAAAAAACCAAAAACCAAAAAACAAAATCTGTCATAGATATTTCTTATTTAAGTAATGTAGGGACTCTAAATTCAAATACTTCCGAAGAACTATCAATTCCACTGGTGGTGTAAAATGTGTGTGTGTGTGTGTGTGTGTGTGTGTGTGTGTGTGTGTGTGTAAAGGTGTAGAAAAGAAACTAAAATCATCATTTCATCCATGTTACCTGTGCCCGCCCTCTGCTGCACAGATAACATATCTATTCTGTTTTTAATAAAATTGCTTTAATATTTTATACTTTTAAAACATACCTGTTCTGTTAATATAAAGTATGTTTGTATGTGTGTCTATTGCATGTGAGTCTACTTTTGTTAAAATATGACTTTAAAGAATGTGCACAATTAAGTGAGTGGAAGCACTCACTTGCTTAGCTAATAATATTATCCATTAATGACAGCACCACCACAAATATTTTCACATCAAACTGTGTCTACACTTATCATTTACAGACTTACATAGCACATAGATGTAGAATATCTGAGTTCAAAGGTGCTTGTACAGTTTTTAGTTCCTCTTTATGATGACATCCAGCTGTGCACAAATACACAAAATTCCTAGATCTATTGATACAATGACTGTGATTTATTACAAACATACTTTAGTTGGCTAATTTTCCAAGTGAGAATTTTATGCATATTTCTTTCAACTTAATCAACACTATCAATATCTGGTGGAATGTATTTGTTTTGGACATATTTACCTTTTATGGTCAAAATAAATAAAATAGGTATTTATTCTTTTACTTTAAAAATTTTGTGGCTTCCTGTGTAGACTATATTTTTTCTTGGAGTTGATTGTGGATACTGAAATACATGTATATCTATACAAGTGGTTCTCAGCCTTTATAATGTTGTGACACTTTAATACAGTTCCTCATGTTGTGGTGACCCCCAACTATAAAATTATTTCATGGATACTTCATAACTGTAATTTTTCTATGGTTATGTCATAAATATTTGATATACAGCTCTGGCATGTGACCCGAAGGAGTTACAATTCATAGGTTGAGAACCACTGATCTAGACCATATTAAAATGTGTGCTCAAGAAGTTGCTTTGTTTAAGTCTACAATGATTTTTAATTTCCTGAGCAACATTTTCACAATAATTTTAATCTTGTTAGTTTATGTAGTGCCCTTATCATATGCTAAAATTAGTCTACACCTTTCCTTCTCTTTTCTGTTTTGTTTAACTGATCAATCTTTTTAGCCTGATTCCTATTTCATGTTTTTAAAATTCCTTAAACTTCAATAGAAGATGTGATTATCACACAACATTAGCCCTAATTATTTCAATAATTTCATCTCAACCTTAGGATATCATTTATAGTTTAAGACAATGAAAAGTATGTCAAAGATATACTTAAGATCCATGAATATCAATGGAAACTATAATTTTCATTTTTAATAATTTTAATTAATTAATTAATTAATTTTATATTTTTCTAATTAACAATTAATTTGATTCAAATTTTCATTTCAACTTTTAAGAAATATTTTATATATTACATATTATTATATATATTTTTGTGTCTGTGTATATCTATGTGCACATGTATGCAGTGCCTATGGAGGCCAGAAGAGAGGGTTGGGTCCCACGGGGTGATTGGGTGTACAGGTGATTGTGCATCACCCAACAAGGCTGCTGTGAGCCAAACTCTGGTCCTTTGGAAGAGCTTCAAACAAGTCTTACTTGCTAAGCTATCCCTCCTGCCCTTCTGTGAAGCTTTTGCAAACTTGTGTTTTAATCATGACAGTTGTGTAAAGCTTCATAACACACATGCAAACAATTATTTCTCAGGTGCTCATTATAAAAGTAAGAATAATCTGAGGTTATTCTGTGCATCCTAAATTTTGTTTTCTGGATCAAGCCTTTTGAGATGACACTGTGAAATTCCTAGAAATCGCTCTTGTACCCAGAAGCTCACCCATCTGCTGGATGCAAACCCTTTGTGTAGTCAGCCTATCTGGTTATATTTAGGTCAATATAGTAATCACTATGAGTCTAGACACAGGGTGTATTATAAGAGCAAACAGAATGCTTCTGGCTAGGGACCAGAGAGAGAATGATACCAGATTTGACAGCCAAAAGCACTGAAAAACAGACTGCTCTGATAGGAAAATTATTGGAGCTAGCTTAGGTAGTGTTGTGGTAATCAGTTTATGTCAAAATAGTAGAATCTCCACCAGAGGCCGGTGAGGAAGGAAATATGTTTTAATAAGATTCCTATATGTTTGCCTTGGTTCTGCCAGTGCCCAGCACAGTGAATCCAAGATCAAGATCCGAAGTTAGATTTTTACCTCATGCAGAGAGAATATCAATTAGAAAGAAAAAATTCAAAATGCCAGAGTTAGATAATATAGCATTAGATGATAAAGTAACTTCTGCCTCAGCACAGCCACTAAGGGAGTAGTATTGTGATTTCCTGTGACTGTTGTTTATATTTGTGCCACACACATTTCATTCTGCCAGGGTGTTCTAGTTTCTGGCCTCTTAAAATGATGAAAAGCTGTAATTTTTTCTTAAATACATCTTCTAAGTCACTAATTACATTTTCTAGACACTTACATCCGTATTCATCTGAATACTTTGTATTTTACAGAGGCTCTGTTGTCAGCTCCATAGTCCCCCATAGTGCCAGGCAAGGCCACGCACCCACTGCTAAATCACTTTACTGCCTCTTTCCCTTGTGGGAAACTTGTTTTATTGACCACATAGGAAAGGTTTCATGTGTAAAGGTGCTAAATGGAAATCCAAAGAGTGTATTCCTTTTTCTTAAGTAAGTTTGAAGTTAGTTTGCTTGGAGCATGAGATAAAGCCTGTGAGGTACAAGACATGGGCACCATGCAGACGCTCTTCACAACTCTATGGGAAAGACCAGTCTTAGGGACCAGTCTTATTGTCAAGTATTAACTCCTAGTTTATCTTTGGACAACCTTAGATTTTATTTGATGACTCTTGACTTCTGGCTGTGCTCTCTCAAGTAGATGCCATTCACTTCTAAAGTGTAAACAGCTATCCAGGCGAGGATCTCGGTGCAATGCCCCACCCCACTGCTTTTCAAAAAATCTGCCAGATGTTACCAGGATATTAATTATTCCTTGTATATTGGAAATTGGCATAAAGACTATTTCATCAGCATTATTCTAAAAGGACTATACTAATAATAAGAAGCATGCTAATAACATACACAAAATATTCCATTATCCTCATATAATTCTTATTTATTTATATTTTATGTATATGCACATTTGCTTACAGGTGTGTATGTGCATCATATGCCAGCTTAGTGCACTTGGAGACCAGAAGAGGGTGTTGGAGCAGAGCCTATAGAACTAGTGTTACAGGCAGTTGTAGACCACCATGTAGGTTCTGGGAACTGAACTTGGATCCCCTAGACTTTTGAGCCATTTATCCAACTCTAACTTAATATTTATAAATAGAGAAAATGCAGCTCAATAGTCCTGAAAGTCACTGTATTCCAATAGATGGTGATTCTTGAGGTTAATTCAATATCAGGAAACACTGTCTTATTAATTAATCTTTATTTGTGTGCATGAATGATTTATATTATATGTGTGTGCTCAATCATGTGTGAATCCAGGAGAGCACATGTACAGGTAAGAGGACAAACCTGGGTGTCAGTCCTTACTCTCTGTCGGGTTTGAACCAGGTCTCTTTGTTGTTTCCTGCTGCAGATGTCACAGTAGGTAGCCAGAAGAGTCCTCAGTCTCTGGCTCCATTTCTGTGTAGGGGTACTAGGATTACACACACTTGGACTAAATGTCTGAATTCCATGTAGGCTTTGAGAATGCAAGTTCAGGTCCTCGTGCTTGCATGAAATATTTTTACCCATGGAGACATTTCTACAGTCCTGAAATATACTGTTACTCATGAAAAGTTAGGTGTCATTCGTTAACCATCAATACCAAGGAATACAGTTGTTTTCTACAAGAATTTGAGAAAGCACAGCTGTGGCTGTCATTGGGTGAAAAGCTAGTGGTGACCTGTGATGACCTCCAGGCATAAATAGGTCCTAACACTGAGTTCTAAACTTACTAAAAAACATGAGAGGATATTTTCCTTATTTTTTTGGCAACTGATTGCATGATGGTTCTCATGTGATTATTTTGTAGATGATAGCATTATTCTGTCATATCAAAAGTTTGTATGTGTCTATTCTAGAGGGTGCTAAGAAGCACGGGGAGTTGGGGAAGGTCTAGAAAGTTCCATGCAAAAAGAATTTGAGGGAAGAAATTGAATAAATACAGAGACTAATGAATGGACCACAAGTGAATTCTGTTCTGAATGTATATTCAGACCAAAGGTCATAGGATTAGACAGTTCAATTAGTCACTTTTACAAGGGGATGGTAGTGAAAACACTGGGTGCAAGTGGAATGTCTTTCTGTCTATTGTATTGATCATCTACTATTTTTCTTTATAACTTTTTGCAAGTACAGTGACTGTCCTGGTGGGAGTTTCTATTGCTGTGAAGAAACACCATGACCACAACAACTCTCATAAAGGAAAACATTTAATTAGGCCTGGTTTACAATTCAGAGGTTTAATCCATTACTATCATGGTGGGAAAGAAGCATGGTGGCACACAGGCAGACATGGTGCTGGATAGGTAGCTGAGAGTTCTACATACGGATATGAAAACAGCAGGAAGACAGACACTGGTCCTGGCTTGAGCATTTATAATCCTACAACCTACCCCCAGTTACACACTTCCTCCAGCAAGGCCACATACTCAGTGGACAAGGTCATATCTCCCAATAGTGCCACTCCCTTTGATCCTATTGAGGCAACTTTTATTCAAACCATCACAGTGACCATCAGCATTGCTTCCCACTGGGATATTAACTACAATTTAATTGCTGTGACTTCAGTATGGGAGGGTTTGTTTTAGCCCACACTTTAAGGCCACAGTCCATCATGGTGCAGAAAACATGGCAGCAGGACTGTGAGCCAGATGCTTATATTGTATCCACAATCAGGATACAGATGGATGAATCCTGATGCTCCGCTAGATTCTCTTTTTTATTCAATGCAGTTAAATAAAACTCTGCAGCATAAAGTCACCCCCCTTTTTTTGTTGCATCATGTTTAATATAAGACATCATGATGGTGGAGAACTGGCTCATCCTGTTCTTCTAGAAGACCTGAGTTTGATTTCCTATAAATACAGCTCTAGGAGGAGGTAACGCCCTAATCTGGCCTATGACACTCAGGTGCATATACCCTTGTGTAAACACACACACACACACACACACACACACACACACACACACACACACA
>CAJQZJ010032114.1:1784142-1799693 GCA_907164525.1 Lophiomys imhausi
ACAGCAAAGTTGATCTTCATGCCCCGAATTAAAAGACTGTATCAGAACCCTATATATTCACTAAATCTAACTTATATTAATCTATCAGCCCCTACATGTGTGTGTGTGTGTGTGTGTGTGTGTGTTTGTAGCATTGTTCACAACAAACAAGACATGGGTGTGATCTGAGTGTTCACTGGTGTACAAATGGGTAAAGAAAAATGTGTAGGTTGGAGGCTGGGGAGATGACTTGGTGGATATGAGCGCTTGGTGCTCTTGGGGAGGACCCAGTTTCAATTCTCAGCAGCTCACAAATGGCCATAATTTCAACTATAGAAGATTCAGCGACCTCTTCTGGCCTCCACAAGTACCTCCACCCATATGCTCATAGCCACACACAACTGCACACATTCACATAATTGAGAAAATCTCAATGATGCATGCCATGGAATACTTATTCATCCCTATAAAAAAGAAAGTTCTGCCATTAACTCCATAGACCGCTTATTCTGGACATGTCTAAGAAATGGAATCATAGGTGACTTATGCTTGTCTAGCTTTTTGCATTTACCATAATGTCTTCAAAGTTTTTTTTTGACATATGAATGGTTGCATCTGTACCATGCATAAATACTTAAATCCCATTATATTTTCTTTTTTGATTGAGAAATAATATTCATACATCTCAATGTGTATGTTATAGAAATTCCATACATGCATATAATAATAATAATAATAATAATAATAATAATAATCAAATCAAGAGAATAAACACTTCCATTGGCTTAAACATTAATCATATTCATGTGGTAGAAGTTCTGTACTATCCACCTTGAGATGTGTTACACAACCATTTCACCAGCAGTTACCCTTCTGTGCTATTAAATTAGATTCCATTTATCCTAAGTGTGCTTTGGGGTGGTCATTTCTTTCTGCCTTCTCTTTCCACTACCCTGTTCCCCTTTCTTATTCTCATGAATTTGACTCTATTTTTCAACAACTGAGTGAGATTCTGTGCTATGTGGCTTCCTATGTCTGACTTATTTTGCTTAGCACAATGTCTTTCAGTTCCATTCATGTTCTTGTAAATGACAGGATGTTATTTCTTTTATATTTTGTGTAATATTTTATGGTGGTAACATACCAGTTAATAGCATAATTGCCAACCCCTTCATCAATTGATTAGATTTAGGATTCTTTTCACTTTTTAATATTATGAATATTTCCAATTTGCTCTGTACCTGGAGCTTTCATTTTAGTCCTTTTTAATTGTATCCCTTGTATCTGGTCACATTTCCCTAAGGTATATGCCTAGGATTAAGTTTATTGAGAGGTTAATTATTTTTCATGTTACTATGATAAAGTAACTGACAAAGGCAACTTAAGAACAAAGGGATGTATTTTGGTTCAAGGTTTGGAGGGATACAGTTTATGTTGGTGGAGAAGAAAGATACAGCAGTGTGACTTTCAGGTAGTTCTTCATATGCGATCCACAGTCAGGGACCAGAGAAGGATTAGTCCTAGTGTTCATCTGACTTTAACCATTTTCCTTTTTAATACAGTCTAGGAGGTTTAGTCCATGGGAAGATGAGTCCTTCTTCCTCCTTAAAGCCCCTCTGGGAACCCCCTGCAGATATAACTAGCAATGGATCTGCTGAGAGATTTTAGTCTCAGTCAAGCTGACTATGAAAATTGACTATCAAGACTGAGTCTTAGAGCTTCTTTCTACATTTGACATTTCATGGAGTTGCCAGCCTGATTTTCAAGCTGGATGCCATGTTTTACACATCTATTGTAAACTATAGGATTCTATGTTCCCTGCATTTCATCGGATGTAGCAAGTCTCTGCCTTTTTCAATACATATAGACATTCTAAGGTGTGGGCATGCTTACTGGTATTTTTTTTTAATCTATCTCATTATTTGTAATGATGTCAAATATCTTTTTTTTTTTTTTGAGATGGGTACTGTAGACCAGGCTGATCTCAAATTCACAGATATTTACCTGCCTCTGTCTCCTAAATGCTGTGATTAAAAAAAAAAAGTTTACACACCTACGAGGCCTGGCTCAAATAGTTTTCCAAATGCTTATTAGTCATTTGAAAAATTACCTGTTCAGATAATTTGCCCATTTTTTAGCTGGATCTTTAATCTGTATTATTTGATTGTAAGACACTAGTATATGACACATCAACTGTCTAGTTTAAATCTGTGGCTACTCCAATTATAGAAGATGTTAAAATTGTTATTTTTAATTGAAAGGAAGTTAATGAGATCTCTGTTGCTAAATCATGTTGACCACATGTGCTCACACTGGGAGAGGACATCAATCATTGATGCCATTATCAGAGGACTGAATAATACCACCTAACAATTTGATTTGCTCGCTGGCATTTTAGTTCCTTTTTAAAAGAGAGGAAATACATTTTTTAGGAATATATAGGTTGAAGTAGGAAATTGGGAATAGTGTTGACATTCTATGGTCATATTACTAAGAGTCTGCTTCTAAAAGAAAATGTTTGTGATGGGTGAGAGAAGAGCATCAGTTCTTGAGGAAAAAAATCACCACTGTGTGGATATTCTCAAGGTATATGGTGATGGTATGCTTTTGCTGGATCCCATCTGACATGGCAGTCTGAAGGATGAAGTTGTGAAACATTCCAGTATCAAAACATGTTTCCGATATTTAGTTTTTCTCATTTAAGGGAATATAAATCATCTTCTTGTATTGATTTCAGGTGGCAAGGAAATGAGAAAACCAACAGATGGTTTTGTGTTTTTAGTTTACACAGTTGTAATCTCATCTAGGCTTAAGATAATTTAGAGGAAAATCCTGTTTCAGTCATTGCAGCACCAAACAATGTTCCTGGCCTATAGCCATGCAGTTTATGCTCCAGTGAAGTCACGTCTTAAGAAAATACTGTCTGTTGTTCACTCACTGGACGGTCATTGTCATAACATGCCATTCTTACACCCATTTTGAATTATGGACCTATATTTTTGTGCAGGTGTCTTTGAAAACTATTCTACATCCAGTGAATAAGATGCTGTCTGGCTGATAGCTAAATATGTTGACCAGGGAGTGCTAATCAATAACTTGAACATTAGTTATTATTCTCATTGTTTTGATCAAATACCTGACAAGAAGGAGGGTAATGGAGGGAGGTCCGTTTTGACTTACAGTTGGAAATGGAAGTTTATCACAGTGGGCAAGGCATGAAAGTAGGGTTCTTGTTCATATTGACTCTTTAGTCAAGAGACAGAGAGAGAGAGAGAGAGAGAGAGAGAGAGAGCAGCAAATAAGGCCTGGGTATGAAACCTTAAGGCCAGCCCCCAGTATCCCATTTGTACCAGTGAAACTACCTCCTAAATGTTCCACAACCTTTCTAAACACCACTGCCAGCTGGGGACCCATAATTCAAAGATGTGAGCCCTTGGAGGCCATTTTACATTCAAAATGCAATACCCTATTACAGATAGACAATAAATTTTTTATAAAGTATTATTTATATTATTTAGTCTGTGTATTTTCTTATAGCACCTTATAAAATGTGATCAAACCATAAATGTTTATCTTTTGTATATTTCATATTTTGAGTCTATTTCAGAGAAGCCTGAGAATTAATAAATGCAAGCTAAGTACAGTTTGTATTCATTTGCTAGCACCTGCTATTGGTATCTGTCCATAAAAGACTATTTGAATTCATGTACTGATTATTACAACTGCTCTCAGTTTTCTTGGTAGTGCTACCATTAGTGTCGTTCACTGTCATTTCTTGAGCCATGATTGTGCACTATAAAGTTTTCACACTGTCTCAATTCTTATCAGTATGTATAATAAGGTACCATTGACTCAGTTTTATCAATGGATTGTATATACATAAAGTTGTGGTAAAGTAGTGCTGTGAAGAGGTTAAGTATTTTCAATAAAGTTTTGTGTCTATGTCTGTGTTTGTGCACTAAAACTACTTACTACTCTGTGCCTATGTGAGTGTGTGTATGTACATGGCACGGTGTCAGTGTGGAAGTCAGAGGTTAGCTTGTCAGAGTCTGTGCTCTCCTTCCAAACTATAGGTTTTGGGGATTGAACTCAGGTCCTCCAGCTTCGCAGCAAGTGCCTTATTCCCTGAACCATTTTGCTGCCCTATTTTGTGTACTCTGTGTTTGTATGGATTTATTTCATGCACAGTGTATTTAAAGCATGCAGAGGTAAGGTATCAGGATCTATTCAAAGCAGTCTCTATTTAATGAGGTTCAGACATACATGGACTTTCCAGTTCTTTTTGGGTATGTGTATAACTCAGAGATGGGAGAAGGTTTGTATATGTGAGAAGTTAGCTCACATATTTAAAAGAAAACATGGCTCCTTTTATTTTCCTTTCTGCTCTAGATATCCCTTGGAAAGCTTGTCCAAATGAATGAAGTGCACACTAAATATTATTGATAGGCAGTCTATCTGCCATGTATCATCTTTGATAACTGAATCATAATTAAGATACATTGGCTTATAACTTTAGCCCTTTGAGAGAAAGACAACTTAAAGTAACCACAGTCCATCTCTGCCTGTCGGAGGTATGAACCTGTTAGCACCTCTTATCATAATCTGCTTATGGGGGAGACATAAACACAGAGTGAAAGGCTTACAGAATGATTTGCTGGATGCTATGAAAGCATCCTAATTTGAATAGCTGTGGGGTTTTTTTTGCCCCCAATTATTAACCCAAAACCTCATCTGAATCTTTCTGACACTAAACATACTTTGCAGAGACAATACAGTCCTATATCTTACAAAAGCTTTAAATTGGGATTCATATATTTCTGGCGAGATGGAAGAGAATAATTACCTTGAGTCCCTGTTAGTTCCTTCAAGCAATGCTGTCACAAATTTGTATAACAGAGCAAATTAAAATCTCACAGTATATATTCCCTAAGATAACCACCACAGCATTTTAAAACATTCATAAGTGCAGAATTTTGAAAACAAAATCCAAAATTAATCTTGCATGTACTTGTGCAAGGAAGATAGTATAATTGTTCCCAAAATATGAGTTAAAAACAGATTTCAGGTTCATTTTAAGAATGGTTCGATTACTTTATGCAGAAATAAATGTTTCTTGAGCACCCAGAGAGACTATAGATTAAGAATAGTTGACAATATGCCTTTGGTCATTAGACAAATTTGGGAAAAGAGGGCACAGATTCCATTATTCCTCAAAGAAAGTTCAAGATTTGTTTCCTAGCAACTGTTAGTTGAATTCTACTTCCGAGGCAAGAATACTGTATGACAAAGAAAGACTTTTTCTTCAATGTCATTCTTATATAAAAAAGATGTTTAGCTGGCCATGCCCGGGAAAGGATACTAGTTCCATCATAGAGCATGGCTACATGGTTTTAAAGCACAGTTATTTGGGGCCTCCAGAGGTGGCCCAGTGTCCTACCATAGGTTTCTCAGAACCACCTGAAATTGCCACTCCATAGTATCTCATGCTCTTCTCTGGTCTCCATGTGTACGTGCCCTGACATACACATATACAAGTAATCAAAAGAAAGAAAACCTTGAAAGTACAATTGTTTTCAACTTCTCAAGTCTTTCTAAGTACATTGTTGAACCTTTGAGAGTTCATTAAGCCACATTATAGAGAAAGCTGGTTTTCAGTGTCTGATATCAGCCTCTTGTTGCAATGAAAATTTATATTCTTATCCACAGCATCTTTACTGAGCACAAGTACAAAGTTTTTTTCCTTCTTATATTTGTTTTGCATATTTAAAAAAAGACAAAGAATTGCATCACGACACTTGGAAAATGGCTCACAGGTAAAGACTTGGCATAGCAAGCATGAGGGGCCGAGTGTAATCCCAACACCCATGTAAAATGTCATATGTGATGGGCCATGGTTTAGTCCAGTTTTGGAGAAGCTGATACACACCAATCCATGGAGCATGATCTCCAGAGAACCTAGGCAAATTGGTAAGGCCCTGGTTCTTGTAAAGTCCTCTTGACTTAAAAATCAAAGTGGACTGAGTAGAACATCTGAGGTTGCCCTCTAGCTTTCACATGCACCTACAAGGACCATCACTGATAGTAAGAGGTCCCCACATGCATCCCCAGGAATATGTTAAAAGTGAGAACAAATAATGTCATTCAAGGAAGAGGATTAATCAGGGATGTTCAAGAGGCTGAGAGTGCTTATGTGAGAAGAGAAAGTCAACAGCTTCCTCTGACTGCAAAAATGAAGCAAAGTTTTACTGCAGAATTCTTGAGAACACTGAATTTATGGCAGGCTGAGGGCACAGCAGGATATGAGACATACTGCTGAGAGTAAGAGAGAAAAGCTGTGAGATTTACTTTGACCTTTCACCTCTTCTTGAAGCTGTTTTCCTTAGGAAAATGAATGGGCACACGGAATGTAATTTAAAAATGTATCTCAGTTGTAAGGACATGCTTGGCCTGTGATATATTAAGATAACAGAACATTAAATTTATTCACAAAACAGACTTGTTCCAAATGTCAAAGATTTTGATAAGTTCATCTATACAATCACTTTCATTCTAAAAGAAAAGAAAAATAAACCCACTTTTCAATGAAAGGTCACTTGTAGGAATAACTCAACTCTAAAAGATTTTATTCTTGTATTACATATATGTCATGTGAGTACAGATGCCATGGAGGCCACAAGAGGCTCTCAGATCCCTTAGAATCTGGAGTTATAAGTCACTGGTCTTGGATGCTGGGAAACCAACTCAAGTTCTCTAGAAGAAAGTATGTGTTTTAAACTGCTAAGCTACCTCTAGAGGTACAAGAATAATTCAAATTTAAAGAATAAAGAAAAATCCAATTTCTAGCTATTACCAATAAAGTTGCTATGAGCATAGATGAGCAGATGAGCAGATGCCCTTGTGGTTTGGTGAGGATTCTTTTGGATGTATACCCCAGAGTGGTACTGCTGGGTCTTGAGGCAGAGTTATTCAAAGTCTTCTAAGATATCACCAGACTGATTTCCATAGTGGTTGTACAAGTTTGCACTCCCACCAACAATGGAGGAATGTTCCCCTTTCTCCACAGCCTTGCCAGCATGTTCTATCCTTTGAGTTTTTGATCTTAGTCATTCTGACAAGTGTGAGATGGAATCTCAGGGTTGTCTTGAGTTGCATTTCTCTGATGATTAAGGATGTTGAACCCAGATGTCCCTCAACAGAAGAATAGATAATTAGCTCTTATAGTTAAGGCACTGTTTAAGCTCTCTAAAAGAGAAGAACGGAGGAAAGAGATATGGAAGCATGAGTAAAAATTTTGATTGAGCATTGTCAAGTAGGGGAGCAGAGGAACCATGATGAGCTGTAGTCCTGAGTTAAGAATTCATGGTCCACCTATCCCACATTGCACGAACTGCATGGTTTGATGGTTACCAATAAGCCCCATGCTTATCAGACCACCATGGATTAAAGCTGGACTTCAACAACAACAGAAATAACATAAAACCTACACATTCTTGGAAACTGAGCAACTCTCTACTCAATGACTACTGACTGGGTCAGGGAAGAAATAAAGAAAAATCAAAGACTTCATAAAATGAAATGAAAACAAAAACAATATACCCAAATCTATAGGACACAATGAAAGCAATGCTATGTTGTTGCAGCTAATATTAGCAACTTAACAGCAGAACTGGAAGTGCTAGAAAAAAATGAAGCAAACACTCCCATGGAGCAGACATCGGGAAATCATCAAACTCAGGGCTGAAATCAACAATTTAGAAACAAAAGGAACAATGAAAAGAATCAATGAAATCAAGAGTTGTTTCTTTGAGAAAATCAGCAAATTAGACAGACCCTTAGCCAAACTATCTAAAAGGCAGAGGGAAAAATACCCTAATCAAAAAATCAGAAATAAAAATGGAGAAATAACAACAGACATCAGGAAAGTCAAAGAATCTTTAGATATTACTTCAAAAACCTGTACTCCACAAAATTTGAAAACCTAAGTGAAATATTCAACTTTCTTGATAGATTCCACCTGCCAATGTTAAGTCAAGATCAGGTTAACAAACTAAATAGTCCTGTAACCCCTAAGGAAATAGAAGCAGTCATTAAAAGTCTCCCAACATCAAAAAAAAAAAAAAAAAAAAAAAAAAAAGCCCAGGACCAGAGTGTATCAGCACAGAATTCTCCCAGACCTTCAAAGATGAGTTAATACCAATACTCTTCAAACTCTTCCACAAAATAGAAATAGAAGGAACAGTGTCAAACTCATTCTATAAGGCCACAGTCACCTTTTCATGTGATGCTACATGAAAAGTATCCCGTGTGTGTGTGTGTGTGTGTGTGTGTGTGTGTGTGTGTGTGTGTGTCTATTGTTTGCATATGTGTAAGATCATGTGTGGGCACATGAATGCTTGCTGAGGCTGGGGATTGGCATCTGATGTATTTCTTAATTGCTTTCCCTTTAATAGTTTTGAGATTTGGTATTTCACTAAACTGGGGATTCTTTAATAAATTAGCTGAAATGGCCAGCCAGTAAGGTCTAGGGAACACCCTGTCTCCACCCACACCCCAAGCTCTGGGGTTACAAGAATGCATGGCTATGCTCAGCTTTTCATGTGGGTGTTTGAGATCTGAACTCAGGTTCTCATGCTTATGTACCACACGCTTCACCAACTTCATCTCTCCATCACTGTTCTGCTGCAGTCAGTTTTCCTCTGTTACCTCTGACATTGGGATTAACCAGTCAAAAGACAGGGCTTAGTGAGGACTCTTGTATATCAAAATCATCTTGGGATGGGTTGTGTCAAAGGAGCAAGACAGTGAGAGTGTGTATGAGCCTTTGCGCAGTTCAAGACTCTTCAGTCTTGGATGTTTCACCTGCTGAGATGCTTTCTGTTTTGCACTATTCTTATTTCTACTGCCAGGATTCATGTTGCGACTACTATGGTGTACCTTGAATTGGTAGACTGCCATGTGCTGTTTGAGCTCACAGAGAAGCTGCCTATGGAAGCAGAACAAACACCTCTACCAGTTTCACACTGAAGCCTCTTTGTCTTGAAGTTTCCCTTGAGGTCCCCTGCCTGGAAACAGTCTGGTCCTGTGATGAGGAGAAAGGAAAACACCAAGCAGCTAAGGGTATTGAAAATGCAACATCCTTGATAATAACTAGAGAGTCAATCTTCATCAGACATGCTATCCCTTATCTATAATATATCTGATATATATGTGTGTGTGTGTGTGTGTGTGTGTGTGTGTGTGTGTGTGTGTGTGTATGTATGCCTGCAGTGGGGACTGGGAAACTTAAGCTCATCCATGGAGAAGAAACTCAGTTGTGAACTACAGCTAGCTGCCTCAACTTCCCAAGTTGGTTTTTGTAGGTATTTATAAGCCCTGATTTGATGATTGTGACCTTTGCTTGGCCTCCCAGTCAGGCTAATATAGAAAACCCTGTTGGATGTTATAAAATCCTGACTGGATGATATTTTGCTGTCTGTCTTAAGCTTGCTATTTGTTCCTTTACTTTAGCTTGCTTTGTTCTTACTAGACTCCTTCATACAAGGAAACACGCCGATCATAGATCATTCTCCTGACAGTACAGAACAATAAGTAATCCTTCAGTCACTGTATACACATAGATCCTGACCCGAGATTGTGAGCTGTAGCTGAGGACATTACAGTGATTTCTGGAGCAGTTTCTCTGTCTGTGCCATTATGTTAACCAAAGTGTCACAGTCAGCAGCATGAGCATCATTTGAGAACTTAGTATAAACAAAATTTGGGGCCTGAGTTTAAATATAATGAATGGGAACTTCTGGGAGTGGCTAGGGGGGCTGCATTGCATATGACCTGTGAAATTTCCTTCCCTGTTGTTGCACATCCTTCAGAAATCTATTGTGCATTTTCAAGTAAGTAACCCTGTTGGGTGAATCTCCAACCAACATTTTCACCAGTCCTCTCTTAACTAAGTCATATGGTAAAATTCATTCCTTAGTTTCTCTCTTGTGTGGTGGTGGTGATGATGATGATGATGATGATGATGATGATGTGTGTGTGTGTGTGTGTGTGTGTGTGTGTGTGTGTGTGTGTGTAAGAGAGAGAGAGATAGAGGCCAAAGGAAAGCAACTGTCATGCCTTCTCAGGAGCTGTCCAACTTGATTTTGTTTTTGTTTTTTATTTATTGTTTTCTGTTTTTTTGAGACAGAATCTCTTCCTTGATCCCGGTGCTCACTGATTGGCTTAGACTAGCTGGTCAGCAAGAGCAAGGATACTCTGCTCCCCAATTTCTCAATGCTGGAACTACAACCACATGCTACCATACCAGGCTTCCTCCTCCCTGGGCTCTGGGAATTGAATTCAGGTCTCCATGCTTGCAAGGCAAGCACTTTACCAGCTGTGCTATCTCTCCAGTTTTCCCATCTTGATTTCCAAACATTGATATTTGACCCTGCTATTCTGTTTCTCCTGCAATCTTTCTTATCTAGTTACACAATCAGAAAATGTATTTCTGTCTTGATACTGAAGTCATTTTTTTTTCTGGTTCCCATAGGCCGGCACAGATACTCTGCTCTTAGTTAATTATCACTGAATGTTTAAAAGTCTTTTATTTACATGTTTGTATTAGTTTAATGATATATATTATTTTTAGTTATTTTTATGTGTCTGTGTTTGGTTATGTCTATATGAATGCAGTGGCCACAAAGCCAGGGGAAGGTATTGTATCTCCCTGAAGTCTGAGTTACAGATGGTTGTTAGCTGCCCTGTGTGGGTGCTGGGAACCTATGTCAGGCCCTCTGCAAGAGCTTCAAGCACGCTTAATGTTTGAGACATCTTATCAGCATATGATTTTTAATATTTTTAAGATTAGTGTATAGAATATTAAGGATCAAAATGGCATTTGAGGCAAAGTATATTTTATTAGCATCTTCTTCCACCACCGATTTGCCCTCCTTTTCTGCTATCATGAACTCTCTTTTTCCCCAGGTCTAATTTCCTCTTGTGAGTCATTTGGGTCATTTTGCCAACCCACTCCCCTAGTACCTTGTTTTTCTTACCTTTCTTTGTCTCTTTCCTATTGGGGTGTGGGGCTTTGACCACACAACACAACGCACACACACACACACACACACACACACACACACACACAATTTTTCATTACACCATGATTTTCTGTATATATGAGCTACCTAAACAGAAAGCTTCCCAATGGTAAGGACATTTTCCAAAATCTTCATTGTCTAGTATATCCAACATTTATTGGGAATTCATGGTACATTCTTGGAGGATGAGTAACTGAATTAGTTATTACAAAGTAAAGTGACTTCTGAATTCAAATGCTGTTCTGTGTCTGAATTTGATTCACAGTAAGTTATTATATGTTGTACACGGCCAGAATAATGAGCCATCTGCTTATGGAATCCATTTCCTTGTAACCGGGTCATTTGTAACTATATTAAATAATAATTTATAATACTTTCATTCTCCATATAGTAAAACCAAATATTTACTAATATTTCAGCAAGAATTTGTGATTTGAATAAATTAGTCTCTTCAACTATATAGAGCTTTGTTTTTTGTTTGTTTTGTTTTCCTGAGTAACCTCATGTTCCCCTATTCATAGGGTAACCTCATGTTCCCCTATTCCTGGGATAAGCTCATGTTCCCCTACACTATTGGTACTCAACTTTGTTGAGACTCTGACTGATTCTGGTGGATGGTTTTTACTTTTGAAACAATCATACAAATTGAGATTACCATTGAATTGTTCTCACAAATATGTGACTGATTTTAAGAAACAGAACCATGCAATAACTCTAAACTATTTAAATCATGTGAAAATTACAAGACACCTTATCTCGGAAGTGCACTACAAAGTGCACAAAGGGATTCTCGTGGCTACATTAAGTAGCATTTTTACCATATAAATTAATTCTTTGATTTAGATTTTTCTCATTTATACAGAAACAACAGCAAGACAGTTTTAGTAATAAATTCACATACAGGTGGTTAAAAGAATCCGTAAAATTGGTGCTACTAAAGACTATATGATTTTTTTTAACTCTTAAATTTATGTGTTATTCTGTATGAACACAAAAGAGCCTGCATTTTTCCAGTATTTTTTCCAGTCAAATACAACTGCATTGCTGGGTTCTATTCAATCTGAGCTCAATGAAATAAAAATTGTGGCTCTTTCAGCAAAACTCATCCCATCCTCACCTTGCTTTTTCTGTCATTTGACTCAGTAAAAAAGATTCTAAACTTAAAGACATCACCTGCTCTCAAGTAGTTGGTAACTTTCTGATCCTTTTGTCTTATCTCTGGACTCTTTTCCTTCTATTGGAGTTCCTGGTCCAGCCTCTATATGAGGACTTTGCTTTGTCTTATTGGATCCTGTTTTGTCATGTTTGATTGTTCTCTTAGAGGCTTTTTCTTTTCTGAAAGGAAATAGGGCAAGGGGTGGGAAATGGAATTGGGGAGAGGAGAGGTGGCAGAAGAGGTGGGAGGAGTGGTCGGAGGGAAAACCATGGTCAGAATATGTTGAATGAAAGAAAATTCTATTTTCAATATTTTTTTGGAAAAAAAAGACGAAACCTGTTTCCCTTAGGTTCTACCAGTATTATAGAATTTTGATATAATATTTAAATTTATAAAAGGTAGTAACATTTACTCTAGTTAGCATCACATCACATGACATCATCTCTACTCTGGATAGTAAAAAATCAATCTTGTGCTACTCTTGACACTAACTCTAGTGTGACTGAGTGTCTGGGGCCCATTGGCAAAAATAATGTAGATAGCAAGGTACTCTTGAAGCTTGAGCATAGATGGAAGCAAGAACTGATGAGCTTTGTTTGGAATATACACAAATTTTTATTATAACTGTAGAAAAAAATTAATTTTGGTGTCATAATGTAATAGTGAGAATGTACAATATGGAAATATGTTCATGCTTAAGAAGTCAGATCTGGTCTGAGGCAAGGCTGGAAATGGTCCTTGAGGTTTCATGCCACTCATATTTACTAATCAAACAAAACAATATTTACGTCATCTATTTTTATTAGCATGACCATGGTTTATTCCATTAAGATTTATTTTATTTTTATTTATGTGTATATGTGTGTGTATATACATGTATATATGTATGTGTATAAGTGTGTGTGCACATGTGTGGTATATGTGTATGTGTGTGTATGTGTATGAGCGAGTATATACTTACTACATATGTGTAGGTGCTTGTGGAAGACAGACGGTAGTCTGAAAACCTGGATCTGGACTTACAGGTATGATAGGCCACCTAATATGAGTTCTTGGAACTGATCCTATGCAATAACAACAAGTTCTCTCAGCCATCAATCTCTCTCCAGCCCCCAATATACCCATCTTTTAAAAGATTTCCCCTATAATGGTAAAAACAGAACTCATGTTTGTCTTATTATTATTTCTCAAGTCAATTCCATATGCAGCTGAAAGTGACATGGAAGTCTTGGCACATGGAGGAGAAACAGGGTCATCTAGGTCAGATCTTGTCTGATCACTTCACTCAATAATCTTCAGGTATGTTCTTAAGGACAAATCTGAACATCTGAACTTGTTTTAAGATTCACAGCAGCTAGGAAGCATGTCTCATACATGCATATTCAAAGTTCTTTCTCTTCCAATGATAAATTTTAATAAATCATCAATCTTAGTAAGAAGTAGGGTGAATGCAACTTTGTTTACTATATATCAAATTAATTGGGATTAGTAGTTATGATGATTTATATTGCTTCTCAGCTTGGCAGGATCTAGAATCAGAAGGGGATAAGTCACTGTGTAAGTCTGTGAGAGAGCTCCTAGATTAGGTTTGCTTCTGGGCATGCCTATGCTAAATTATATTAATTGAGGTAGCACAACCAAGTCAAGATGCTATTCAAAGCAGGATGCATATTCCTGTTCCAATCCATAAACAAGACAATCCATGAGTATGTCTTCAGGCCAACCATATCTACATAGCTCCTCATTCAGGCTTTTTCCCCACATGATTATAGGTTATATATGAGTTGACATTAAAAACCAACTATTGCATTCTACGTATCTGTTTTCCTATGGAAATATTCAATGTTTCTTACTTTGCAGTACTTAAGTGGTCAAGTAGTATTTTCTGGTTCATGCATATTGAAAAACACTTAAACAGCAAACTTGAATTTGTTTAATCTCTATCTAGAAAGCCTTTCTGAAGTTTATCCACTGTGTTTTTTGTAAATCTTTTCTAGAATGGGAATGATTTCTGTGCTAACAACAACTTTTAATTGTTAATTATTCTATGGGCTTTATATTTGTTATTTTCAAGAAAGATCCTCATCCATAAACTTGAAGTCATTCATTTTCCTAGCATGTGCTGATTGACACAGAATGAGGACTATGATGAAGCTCATATTTGAGGACCAACTCAGCTGAAGTAGCTTAAAATTAGCAGTTGATCAGTGTAATCTTTCAATGTCATTGAAACAGAGGCATTGTACTCTGTTAGAAAGACTATGGACATTGGGGATACACAGGCCCAGTCATTGATGTCACACTTATGTACAGATTCAATGCTAGCATGTTGTTTATAAAAATGGCGGATACTCTAGAAGGACAAACAATGTATCAATATAGATGCTTTAATTATCCTTCTTAGCCCATATTTATGCACAAAAGGACCCAGGCTCTGAGAATATCTAGAATCTAGAAATATGAATGGACTATAAAGCTAATATATTCATTTATACAATTTGATAATATATTTGTGTTGATCCCCTCAAGTGGTTGCTATTAGCAATAGTGTGTGTGTGTGTGTGTGTGTGTGTGTGTGTGTGTGTGTTTATGTGTGTTCAGTGTGAAAACCTTAAAGGTTCTCTTTTAATAATGAGGAGACAGAGACACTGCTCCACACTGTCTGTTAACAAATCCTGAAAAGCTCCTTTAATGTTTTAGGGACCCAGATTCTGGCCAGATCCAAATTTATGGCTTTGAGACTGGAAAGAATTTCAGACCTTGACAGTTTGAAGCAGAATAAATGAACAAAGATATTTAAAGATAGACATGAGTATTATGGAGAGAAATATGACCCACCAAAAGAACATGGATGTGGGCTTCCTTATGAAGCAGTCTGAGAAAACACAACATACTCAAGGGAGAAACTCAACTAACTCTTGGCATTTGGGTGGCTCTCAAGTTTCATCTCAAAAGGTTGTTATTAATGCTTTATTTTTCCTTTTCTCTCTCTCCTGATCAGTGGAATTACAAGGCTGCTCAGGATCTGCCTTAAATAAAATCACATGTAATCTGAGGAGATGAAACTAGGGACCACTATGCTTGCACAAGTGGTTTGGGACATGTCCTTTCACTGACAAGGGGTTGTAAGAGTCACAGAAAATCACAGGCTCATAGCTGGGGATGAAGAAAAGTCTTAAGAAGTCATTAATTTTATTGGAGTTCTTCCTGTTTTGTTAGGCAAAGGCTTCAGCCAGGCTTGAAGGATATCTTTCCCTTCTTGGGTCTCAGTGTTTCCCTGCTGTCTATGAAGTGCAGAAAGAGTTGTGTTGCACATAGAAACTGCTGAATTTATTCCC
>CAJQZJ010032114.1:1809693-1820564 GCA_907164525.1 Lophiomys imhausi
AAATAAATAAGAGTTAAATAAATAATAATTTAAAAGCTCGGTTACAATGAAGCTCTCTCATGACATGGCATGTGGGATGCCCAAGTCCCATTTCCAAACTGAGCATTGACTTTGATAAGGAGAATAGACTAATATGCACTCCTATACCAGAACACACAGACTACATAGGAGAAGGTTGTGGGACTAAGGATTCTTCTGGGAGGAGGATGGGATCTACCTTTGCCAATGACACATTGAAACTCTTCCCTGACACCCACTACACGCACAGGCTGATTATTCTTGCGATTTCACTTTTGTTCTGTATTTTAGAATTTGTTTATTTTTATTTGCATGAGTAGTGAGTTTTAATCTGACAATAAGAAATAATGCTAATATGTGATATATTGTAAAGAATTTAGTAGAAAGATGATAAGTATACATTAAAAATGTGTTAAGTAATAGAATATCTTATATCACTATTTTAATACCTCTAATTTTACTTTGATGAGCATAATATCAAGTCTGTGTGTGTCTCTTCATATAGAATAGATATATTTATATTGTATGTTGTCTAGACATATATGTCTATATATGTGTAGCATATATAATGAATAAGCAAAGATATATCTTATAAGAATGAGGCCCAACTATATACAGTGTTCTGTGAGTAAGACCATGGGGACTCTCTAAGCCTCTTTCCATATCTGATCTCCTAAGAGGGACTGGTTTCTGTGATGTATACAGTCAGCAGTCTTGACTAGAGTTCACTCATGCTCTATCTGTTGAACTCCTTGCTTTGCTAGAGGCAGATTGAATTGTTCCCACTTTGTTTATGCAGGTTGCGTATATTATTTGAACTGAACAATTTAATGAAACATAACATATGATGTAGAAAAAAATGAAAGTCATATTTACAAGAAAACCAAATGTAATGCTTTGGAAAAATGACATAATTAAGTTGTTAAAGATAATATGTAGAAATTTGTAAAGAAGGAAATATGTTGCATTGAGATAATACAAAAATGTTGTAGTTGGACTGTTTTGCAAACATATTTAATGTCATTTTCTTATTTAAAGAAAATGAACATTATAGAGAATATATCACATTTTGATTTTTCTGGAAGGAAAGCACTTACCTCCAATCAGAGGATGTGTTCTTAGAGGAAAGCTGTCCTACATATGATAATTAGTCAATAGTGGCCAGTTAGATGCTCTCCAGTTAATAGAAAAACCATAAATGTAACCCTATCACTCCTGCTTTAACTAACGCTTATTAATTCTATGGTCAATTGCTTAAGAGCACTTTCAAGTTCTCAAATGGACACCTAAATACTTTAAACATTTTTACTTACATTTTTAAATCTAAATTTACATGTGGGAGACAGGGTTCCAAGGTGTTCCTGGGGAGGTGAAAGGACAACTTGTTAGTTCTACCCTTCCACTGTGTGGATCTCAGGGACCAAACTCAAGTCATGAGACTTGGTGTCAAGAGCCTTCACATGGAGCAACTCTCAGCCTACACTTTCCAGATTTAATACCTTAAATTAGTATTTTAAAACAGATTTAAAAGAAACCAAGTAAATTTTACTTGATTTTAATGGAAGTGAAATAATTTTAAGTGATGTTGAAAAAGTTTTTGAACTTTTATAAAAGCTTTTTATTCTAGTAATTTTTAAATGCTCATAAATGTTATAGTAAAAAGCATTAAGTGTTATAATCAGTATAATAAATTTAAACTGCATATATATACATACATATATGTATATATATATATATATATATATATTTTAAAACAACTGATTCTTCTGGTTCCTCTGTAAGTCAGGGAAGGTGGCACATTTTCCCTCCTTATTTCTTAGCTTTCATAATTTTTAAATTAGTGTCCTTATGCCATCTGGTTATACTTTTCTTACCATTTTGTTTGTGTTACATTTAGATGGGTTTAATGCCTCTTACCCCATTTGCCACCAGGATGTTAACCATGTTAATTTCATTTATCTTAACTGAATTTCACTAGTATGTTAAAATTTCTTGAAGGCTGTACTTGTTTGTAAGAGACAGCCTACAGACTGGGAAAAAATCTTCACCAACCCCACATCTGACAGAGGGCTAATATCCAAAATTTACAAAGAACTCAAGAAATTAAATGCCAAGAAACCAAATAATCCAATCAAAAAATGGGGAACAGAGCTATACAGAGAATTCACAAAGGAGGAATCCTTAATGGCCGAGAGACACTTGAAGAAATGCTCAGCAACCTTAATCATCAGAGAAATGCAACTCAAGAGGACTCTCAGATTCCATCTCACACCTGTCAGAATGGCTAAGATCAAAAGCTCAAATGACAGCACATGCTGGCAAGGCTGTGGAGAAAGGGGAACCCTACTCCATTGCTGGTGGGAGTGCAGGCTTGTGCAACCACTATGGAGGTCAGTCTGGTGATATGTACTGTGGTACATCCACACGACAGAATACTACTCAACTATCAGAAACTACAAAATCATGAAATTTGCAGCCAATGGATGGAACTAGAGAAGCTCATCCTGAGTGAGCTATCCCAGACCCAGAAGGATGCACATGGCATCTATTCACTTATAGTCAGATTTCAGCCATATATTACAGAATAACTATCCTAAACGAATCCACCATGAACATAGACTTTTTTTTTCCCTGTCAATGAGATTCTTTGCCCTAGTGGTGTTGCCTTGTAGGCCCCAGTGTATGAGGAGGCTCTTGGCCCTCATATGACTGCTGAATTGGGGTGAGGGGACTGTTATGTAGGGACACCCCACTCCAGAGGAGTGGGATGGAAGGGGTAGGGAGTAGAGAGTGGGAGGGCAGGACTGGGAGGGTTGGAAAGAGGACACTGTGATGGAGATGTAACCTGAAGTAATAAATAAATATTTTTAAAAAAGAATTTTTCTTGTTGCCTTTTGCCAAATGACAATGTAGTTAGAAATAAGATAAATGTATTGGATTATACCGATTTTTATGAACTTTAGGAATAATTTCATGTTGTAGCTTAGAACATTAACATGGAAAAGTTTGAGCACAACCTATTTTTAATTTGTTCTTTAAAGTGCTTTTCCTTCTGAAAAATTCTATCATTTTGCTTAAAGATGAATTATAAAATACGTATAAACAAATACATACAGGCACACAATGCATACTTGTTTTCAATGATACATTTTCCAATATTTTATTTATTGAGTTTATTTTATTCCATATATTCAATACTCTCATTTAAATTATGTTGTTGTTGTCTGTCTTCAGTACCAATTTCCATTCTATTTTTTGGATTTTCTACTTTGACAATGCTCATTTCTCAAAAAATAATATATATCCATATATATGTATATTTGTGAATTTCATACATGTATGCAATGAAATAGCATCACATCTACCTCTCCCCTCCAGCTCTCCTTAGATCATTCACATACCCACCTCTCATATTCATCTCCTCTTCCTCCTTCTCCTATTCTCTTGTTTTTAAACAGTAACACCCTAAGTTCAGTGGAGTTATCCACTGGAACATGAGTAACCTACCTCAAAGAAGAATGACTCTCCCCACAATTGCCAGTGTCTCCTCAGGTAGAGGTAGAATCTCATGAGTATCTTCACTGTTCATCCTGGAATCCTGGCTGGCTTGTTTTTGTGCAGGGATCTATAGACCCTTGGAATTCTTTAGTGTGATGGCCACATCTTGTCCAGCAGACAGCATTTCATGATATATCCCTCATCCCAAGCCACTGGCTCTTTAATTATTCCTCTTCCTTGGCTTTCTTCGATCCTTGGGAGGTTGAGATTTGATATAGAAGTCAGTCACACTTAGAACTAAAATCTCAGCACTCCCTTATTCTCAGCTCTTTCAGCAGTTGCCAGTCTCTCTCTCTCTCTCTATTGTCTTTAAGCTCAATCTTCTTTTGTCTACTTTCTATATCATCATCATCTTCTAATTGCTCAGATCTCTCTGCCTTTTCATTTCTGTTTTATACCACTGTCTCTGTTCATTATTTTTCATCTTTTGTCTGTGATCATCTACTCAATGCCCACTCTAAATATATTTATAAAATCATTTTACCATTTTAAATATCCTGTGCTTGTTAAATTGGATAGCTCTCTCCACAGTTTTTATTTTCTTTGATATAATATATATGAAAAGTTCATTCTTTGACCACCTTTTCTTTAAGATTTATTTTTATTTTTATTTATGTGTGTATATGCTGTATGAATGTATGTACCCTCAGGGGACAGGAGGATATCAGATCCACTGGAGCTGGAGTTAAAAGATGCTGTAAGATGTCCATGGGTAAAAGGAACTGAACTTCTGTCCTCTACAAAAGAAGTATGTCATTTTATTCATCTCCAGAACCTTCTTTCACCATCTTATCAAGTAACCAAATAACTTAAGATTTTTTTTTTTTTAATGAAACTGTAATTTAAATTTAGACTGAGGTCAGCCAGTGGTTCCCACACCTAGACTGCCGCCCTCCATAAATCTTCCTAAGCCCTCTGCCAGTAATTTCCATTTGGAGAGTCTGGGATATGACTAATGACTTGATGTTGCCTTGTGGGGTTAGATGACTACACTTTCTGACCAATTAAAAACACATGCTGTTGACAGAGCTCTGATAGCAAAAGTCCTAATTGTTAAAATTAGTGATATTTAACAATTTAAACGTTCTCAGGAATCCCAAAGCCTTGTTTCCAGGGAAAGATAGGAAACTATATTTTTATCTTTTCTCTTGGACCACTCTGACTATTCCTTATGCTTTTCAATTTTGACCTGGTGCCTTTTGGCCATGGGATGACAAGCCTTCAAGTCCTAATATGAGATTCAAACAATATTTTGAAATTGGTGTTGGATTTGTTTCCAAGTAGAAAAATGGCATATTTCTTCTGTCATGTTACCAAGTCACAAGTTTATCAACAGCTAAGTGAGAGGAGTCCTCGGAGGAAAGGGAATGTCTTATTTCATAGATGTGAATCATCATCAATAATGAAGATATTGCAGTTACTTTGTATATGTAATTCTCTATCATCACTATCCTTCACTGTCACATGCCTGTTCCTAACATGTTGTTGGCACTTTACACAGTGCCAGATCAGTTAATTAAGACAAATTCAGACCTTTGTGATATTCTGACATCAAGAAAAACCAACTCCACTAAGGAAAGGCCAGCAGTTTCAATCAAATAGCCTCACCATGTAATTTATATGGCCTGGCAAGTTATCAAATTTTATAATTCACTGGTATTGGGATCACTTTCAAGATTATCTCTGTAGGGACATTCCCTTCAGTCTGAATATTGAATACTTAAAATAGGTTATTTCTTCATGTGACTTCATTAGATTTCTTAACAAAGATCACAGGGGAAAGACCTCAAGATGATTGGGGCAGCTGTTCTGAATAACTTGCTTATTTAGTTGAATATTTTTGGTGTGAGTGTGTGTGTGTGTGTGTGTGTGTGTGTGTGTGTGTGTGTGTGTGTGTGTGTGTAGAGGCCAGAATAAAGCTTGGCTGTCATTCCTCAGTTGCTGTCCATCTTGTTTAAGGACAGGATTTCTCAGTGATTTGGGACTAACCAAGAAGGCCAGTCTGGCTTACCTGTAAACTCCGGGGATTTCCCTGTCTCTCCATCCTTAACCACAGCTGAGGTTTATAGGTATGTGTCACCTAGCATTTTTCATTTTCAAAATAGGTTCTAAAGGAAAAAATGTCAGACCTTTATTCTTGTAAGGCAAATTATATACATATACATGTGTGTATACATATATATGGAATATACATGTACATACATGGTGTGTTTATGTATGCATCTGTGTATATTTGTGTGTGTACATCTGTATGGTTGCTACCACAATAGCCAGAGGAAATCTTGCAGAAATCTGTTTTGTCCTTCCACTGTGTGGGTTCTCGGCACCAAACTTAGGTTGTCAGGGTTGGGGGCAAGTGTCTTTTCTTGCTGAGCCATCTTCTTAGCCTTATTTATATTGTTTTTAGAAAGAGAATGCTTACACTTCAAAGAGAGCAATGATACCAACAGAAATGGAAGAACTGACTTCACAAATTTTATCTTTTTAATTTTGCATCAGGTTTTATCAGTTCCTTTCAGCAATTTAATGGATCATATCATCCTTGTTATCTTTTGTGTTTCCTGTGACATTTATTATTGTTATTGTTTGCATTATTTTCAAATAATCTCTTTCTATCATAGGTATAGATTTGTGTTCAGTGGTCTTAGCTTTGTCACGACTAGAGTGAGAGTATTTGTTTTTGTAATGATTATTGAGCAGTCTGTCACATTGAATAATGTGTAAATATTATGGATAAAAATCTCATTTTTCCAAAAAAACTGTTACTGCAGAAGATTCCTTTGAAAACAAGCCTTCAAGAAAGATATACTCATAGTTCATTTTGAATGTTTATAGCCTGTATTCATGAACTGCTTAAAGATTAAATTGTAAGTACTAAAAATTACTTAACTTCATTAGTAAGCATGCCAATCGGTTTGAAGAAAACAATTATTTAATGTGTATGAAGTACTATTCTAATTATTTGACTTGGTATTTTTGATACGTTTGCTTTATGATTTAGATGGGGTGAGTGGGGAAAGACAAACATATTCATTTTGAACAAAGATCAGTTGATAGTTTTCTAAGAAATTTTCACCAATTTCTTCAGACCTTTATAATCAACACAGATGTGTAACACAATGATGTTTGATGTTGTTTTGGTTTTGATTGTTGTTGATTAGTCTATGTAAACTAGCTAAGATTATGACAAACCCTCTCAGGTTTTAAAAATTATTTTATTATTTATTTCTGTATGTGTATACATATATATCCCTAAATATATAAATATAACCCAGTCAGTCCATACAATGATACTTGTATGTATGGTTTTTTTTTTTTTGGTCCACATAGATAATGTACTTTATTCTATTTTTTAAACTAATTTGTTTATTTTACATTTCAATTACCATTCTTCTCCCTCCTCCCAGTCCCACCCTCCAACACAATTCCCCCATACTCTCCCCACCAACCCAGTACAAACCCATTTTGGGATATCAAATCCTATCAGGACTAATTGCTTACCCTTCCACTGAGACAAGACAAGGAAGGCAATTCTGCTAGGGAAATAGGATCTAGATGGAGGCAATCTTATCCAAGTCAGAGATAGTCCCTGTTAAAGTTGTTAGGGGATCTTCTTAAGTTCCAAGGAGCCCATCTGCTTCATATGTGTAGGGTACCTATGTCTGCTCCATGCATGTTCTCTGTTTTTTTTTAATAAGTACTTTATTTTTTTTTTCAAGTTACATGTCAGTCGCAAACCCTTCCCTATTCCCCCTTCTTGTCCCACCCTTCCACCCTCTTCCCCCCCCCAACAGCTTCTCTTTTCATTCCAACAAATGGTTCTTTCTCTTATAACAGTAAATTCTATACAAAACAGCAGAATTAAATATGCCACATTTATGAGAGTTAAATGGCCCGGTATACCTTCCCAATGTCCAGTTCATACATATTTGGCCCCTGACTTTAACCTTCTACCTTCTAACCATGTCCATGAGTTTAAAGTTGTATAACTGACTTAGTTTTCATACTAACTTGCATCACTATTATAACCATATTCTTAGATGTAGAATGCCCTCTTGATTCCTTAAACAACTCAAAATTTAGCTATGAGACTCAAGCTGTCTATTCTTCAACCACCTCAGAGAGCTGAGAAGGATAAATATATCTGATTGTATAGGAAGTGCAGGGCCTGCAGCTTCCAATACTAAGAAATGACAAACCAGTGACTACCTGGACAGTTCCCATTTTCTCTCCATACATTCCTGCATCAGTCTTCAGCCTTTGGGTCCTGTTTCTCTGACAGACATTTGTTGTAGAGCAGGGATTGTGAAGGACTAACCTACCCTGTCTTGGCAGAGCTAGGCTGTCGACTTCCCTGCTACCAAGTTTTGTCCTTTTTGGACAGCAGTCTGTCTGCAGTTGAAGCAAGGAGTTTTTACATGCCAAGAGATAGGCTTGCCACTAATTCAACCATCTCCAAAGTTCTCTGTTTTATGGTTCAGTCTCTGTAAGCCCCTTTGTGCCTCAGTTAATTGACTTTGGTGTCTTCTTGTGGTGCCCTTGATCTCTCCAGCTCCCTCAAACCTTCCTCTGACTCTTCTTTAAGAATCCCTGCTTTTTGCCTAATATTTGGCTGTGGTTCTTTGTGTCTGTTTCCACTTTCTGCTGGGTAAAGCTTCTTGGATGGCGGTAATGTTGGCTTCCTGTCTGGATCCCTCTCTTTACTGACTATTAGGTATTGGATAACTAATTGGTGTTCTCTTCCTGGGGAAGATTATTTCTTCCTCTCTTAGTATTCCCTAGTTGTCTATTGTTCTTTGCGTATGGCTGCATCCTCATGTGATTTACCTATCCATGTTGGCATGTATTTGTGCCATCCTTGTTCAGCTCATGTTTAGGGAGGCATGTTGGTGAGACTTTGGGTGCTTTCTAGGAGACACAGACCCACAGCAAACTCCCTGTTCCTCTGGATCTTATACTCTTTACACACACACACACACACACACACACACACACACACACACACACACACTCACACACACACACCTTTCCCTACTGATGCCTAAGACCCCAACACTTAGGTGAAGGAGTTGTGTTGTAGATGTAACTTACAAATAGGGTCCATGGGTTCCACGGGTTCCACGTCTGTACCCTGGGCATTATACCTCAGTTTATTCTCAAAGGAGCTACTTTATTCTTTACTTTCTGTAGTTTGAATTCTTAGACTTTTATCAATGTAAAAATGTCAAAAATTCAAGGTGTGTTTGATACAGATATGTTGTGAAATGACAATCGTTTTTCATGATTCCTGAGTCTGGCCAGTGCAGAGGATTAGTATGGTATGGTACTGACTTATCTGTTCTTGCTAAGAAAACATTGGAAAGTAACTGAGAAAAGCAAATTACTAGCAGTCTTATCATAATTGCATCTTAATAATTTATGTTGTTCATAATTTTTCTATCCTCCATGCTATCTAATTATTATAAACATTACTGTAAGATTACATTAATCCTTAAGCCTTGCCTTAGGATACCTTGCTTTATGTTACCACAGTACCATAAATAAATCTAAAAGGACCACTTTCATAAAAATCATTTGGCATCTGCATAATATGCAAAAGGGGAGAAGAAGTCATGCTTTATTAAGAGGCCTACATTTAGACTGAACAAAAACCAGCTCTGCAAAGTGGATGTGATTAAGAAATTTCTGAAAATGGAAAATTAAACCACCCAAACTCAATACCAGTCTCAATTAAATAAATATAAGTCCTGAGAGCAACAGCACAATGATTTTAGCCAACCAGAGTGAAAAGTTGTAAAGATGAATAAAACCTGCTTCAGAGAGCCATTTAACTGTGTTTCTCAAAAGTCGAAATGTTCGCATCCATTAACTGCTTATTTCTGCTCTTATGAAATGGTCCTGCAAAGCTCTTCAGTTGCTGCTGCTACGGTCTGGGCAGATGTTTTCTGAGATATTGTACTTTACAATTAAACTGGAACTACCTCTCTGTCCACCTCTGACTCTGAATAAGCAAACATTATGTTAAACTGAAGTACAGATTATTTATAGTCATTAGCAAACTTGAAAATTAATTGACAAAACCAAGCAAGCTGAAAACAACATATATAATTAAGTTTGTTTTATAAAAATAATATATTTATGAATGTACACATGCATGTTTCTATGAGTGTATGTACATTTATAAAAGGGCACATTTATAAAAGATGTGCGCATGTGTGTATACATGCCCATGGTCATGTGTATATGAATGCATGTGTGTGTGATATATGTTCATGTGGAGGATTGCTTATGGAGGTCAGAGGTCAATGTCTGGATCTCCCTAGAATTCTCTCCACTTTATATTTTGAAGCAGCGTGTTTTTCTGAGCCTGCATCTCATTTCCCTGACTCAGCTAGTCTCACTAGCCAGCTTGCCCTGAGGATCCCATGTCCCTGCCCTCCCAACTTCTTCCTTATCGTGTGTCACATGAAGTTACAGGTATGGTGAGGTTCTGTTTACTGGTTCTCAGGCTCAGATGTCAAGCACCGCATCCTCTGAATCATATCCCCAGCTCTGATTTTCTTCCAAGTAATGAACATGTTTTATATTGATAAATTGTAATGAACACAATTTGGAGCATGATAATTTATCCTCCATACTGTAGTACAAAATAGTATAATTGCTCAAAATTTCTAAAAACATTTCACTTAAGCAATGCAAATCAATCCAGATGTGTAATGCTATTTTATGCAAAAATGAATAGTATAAATGTATTAAATGTGCATTCTGTCTTTAAAAATCTTCCAATAAAATGTAATAGGTCTTTCAGTAGTATCAACTTAAATTATCAACTTTTTTTTTAATAATTTATTTTTTATTTCTTCAAGTTACATCTCAATCACAATCCCCTCCCTACTCCCCCCTCCAGTCCCACCCTTCCACCCTCCTCCCCCTCCGCCCCCCCCCCCTTCCCCTCTTTTTTTTTTTTTTTTTTTTTAGTTTAAGGTATTTATTTTTCCCCCCAACAGCTCTCCCTTTCAGTCCAAATAATGGTTCTTTTTCTTATAACTATAAATACAATACAAAACAACAGAAATAAATAGGCCACGATTATAAGAGTTATATGGCTTAGCATACATTCCCAATGTCCAGTCCATATGTATTTGGCACCTGACTTTAACATTCTACTATCTAACCATCTCCATGAGTTTAAAGTTCTATATCTAACTCAGCTTTCATACTAACTTGCCTCATAATTTTAAAAATATCTTCTTAGATCCAGAACACCCTCTTGATTCCTAAACAACTCAAAATTT
>CAJQZJ010032114.1:1820964-1835777 GCA_907164525.1 Lophiomys imhausi
AAGTTTTGTCCTTTTTGGACAGAAGTCTGTCTACAGTTGAAGCAAGTAGTTTTTCTTGCCAAGAGAATGGCTTATTTGTCCATTTGTTTTCTCTTTCAGACAGGATCTCACATGTAGCCTTGGCTGTCTTGAAACTCTATGTAGATCCAAGATGGCCTTAATTCACAGAGATCTGCCAGTCTCTGCCTCTCAAGTATCAGGATTAAAGGTGTGTACCACTAAGGCTCTAAATTATCAACTTTTAAATCATTTTTAATAAAATAGGTTTTAGACTCACTATTTAGATTATTTACATTTCTGACCTAAAGTATCCCAATCAGTGAAACTAATTTATTTGGAAGATTCTGCAACTCTTCCTTCATAATGTATAATTGTCCCTAGAAAAAAAAATCCCATGGGAATAAAGTCAAGAAATGATGATAAAACTACCTTTTGAATCTCCCCATTTCATCATTCTTACAGACTTTACTATTGTAGTATTAGAGGGGACTGTGGTACAAGGACTGATTGTATGGAATACAAACTGTTTAAAATTAGGGGAATTTCTATAAACCAATAAAATATCAGGAGAAAGTCTACGGTGATGGCTCAGAGGGAATGAGCACTAGCTTCGCAAAAGAGAACCTGAGTTTTACTGCCCAGCACTATGTAAACTTTGGGCAAAGCCTTCCACAGCTGTTGACAGCACTATGGAGGTCAAAGTCAAAAGGATCACTGAGACTTGCTGGCATCCCACCTAACTCCGGGTTTAGTGAGAGACCCTGCCTCAAAGGCATAAGGTAGAGAGTGATAGATTTGATACTCTCTGGCTTTTCAGGGTGAGCATCCATGTGCTCACATAAACATCAAAAAGCATATTAGAGAAGTTCAAAAGTATTGTAGTTCAAAAATCTAATTCAATTTTCAAGTTTAACTTTCAAATAAAAAGATTACCTTTAAACCTTCAGCATTATAGTCCTAATAAGATATTATTTCTAATGCTAAGTATTCTCCAGTGACTAAATTTAATTCAAAACCCATCTTCTTTGGCATGCCACTAAATGTTCCATCCATAGCGCAAGCTTTATACTACCTTTGATTGTGAAATCTGTATCTTTTAAATCAATAGAAAAAGTTGATGGGAACAGATCACCATGGGTCTTCACTTGTATGGAGTTGTCTTTTCTACAGTGTTACATCAGGGTTACCACATGATCCAATTTCCTCACATAAAGGTTTAATTAATTACATTTATTGAAAAATTTGACATAGTTCCTAGGTGCCTTATATTTAAGACTATTTTATAATTAAATGTCATCTTACAAAAATCTCACCTCACTTCTCCATTAATTTATTAGTGGACATTGAATTAAAAATCATAAAACCCAATACTTACTGGTGAATAATTTTAAAATCTTGACTAATAAACAGTTGGCATATGGATATTCTTGTTAAAATATAGAACAATTTTCCTGAGGAATACATTTTTTCCAATAAAAAATTTTTATGCTGATATAATATAATTGGTTCCATTAAGCCATTATAATATAAATTGCATTTCTCTGATGTCATCTTAGCCTTTGCACACAGCTGAAGACTTTCATCAGCTGCAAAACGAAACAAAATAAAGCAAACAAATAAACAAAAAAATAATCCTGACTATTATCAATGGGCTTTACTATTGAGTCACAGGAGACTAAGACAGGTAAATAATGATTTAAAATAGGTAATACTTGCTCACAGCTTATACCCATCACTCACTTTTTAATTCTGCCATGTCATTAACTCACCCAGTTGTCAACATTGTTTAAGAGGTTGGTCTCACTAATTCTGCAATCAAATTTGATGAAACAGATTCCCAGAGAGGTTAAATGGCTTATTCAGGGCAAAGCAAGTGGTAAGAGATGAAGATAGATTTTGAAGGGCGAGAGAGTTGGCTCTGTGTCTAAGAATATGAACTGTTCTTCCAGAGGATCCAAGTTCTGATCTGAGTACACACATCTGGTATCTCACAGCAGCCATAACTCCAGATCCAAAGGATCCCACACCCTTTTCTTATTTCTGCAGGCACATACACACATTTACACACACACACACACACACACACACACACACACACAGTCATATACAGACACATACACACATATTCATAAATAGATACTTAATTTAAATTAAAATAGATTTTCATTAAAATTTGATGCCATACATCCTAGCTCTTTAAGCCATGTCCTATTATTACTGATTGCTTAATAATCTAGAAAAGCGTTCTATGTATTTTGACTTTATGTTTCAATAAATAATAATAATGCTACATGAGTAAATCTGGGTCTCAGAGGTTTAAAGAAAAATGCTTGCTTGATTGTTTTTATAATTTATTTTTTATTTCTTCAAGTTACATCTCAATCACAATCCCCTCCCTACTCTCCCCTCCAGTCCCACATTCCCACCCTTTTCCCCCTCAACCCCCCATCCTCTTCCTTTTTTTAAGTTTAAGGTATATTTTCCCCCAAAAGATCCCCATTTCAGTCCAACAAATGGTTCTTTCTCTTATAACAATAAATACAATACAAAACAACAGAAATAAATTGTGGACTGCTTGATTTACAAGCTCAAAAAACCGAAATTGGATTCCAAAACCCATGTGAATAAGCTGTGTGTGGCATTTTCCTTGTAATCCCCATGATGGGATCAAAAACAAGAAAGTGGACTTCTGGAGATTAGCAGACCACCAGATTATCTTACTTGGTGAGTCCCAGGACAGTGAGAGACCCTGTCTCAAAATAAAATAAAATACAATAAAATAAATGATGCCTAAAAAACAACACCCAAGATTGTCCTCTACCTGCACACTCATGTACACACACATGTTCCTGGAGACAGCCAAACATGGTGATTATACTGTATAGTGACATGAGAGCTGTTGGAGTTTGTGTCCATATTCCATGATGTCTGCACAGGGAAAGAATCACTGAAAAGCATTTCTTCCAGAATACATTCTATTACTCAGCAATGCATGCATGTGGATTGAAGTGACACATAAATCTAGAGATGCAGATGGACCAAAGATTTTATCATTTCATTTTGTTGCCACAGGTCTTACAGGTTGTAGGGTCTAGTCCTTCTGGGCATTTAATATTTATTAGGTTATATAAGTAAATCTAACTGGCCTCCATTTTTTTAAGGTGATGGAGTTTGTGGTGTCTAATCCCTGTCAGATTATCAGTACACAAAAGGGTTAAGACTTTTGATCAAATGCACTCATGATGTCTTTTCATTTAAAATAAAATTTCATATGATTTTTTAAAATCATTTTTTCCTCCCCCAACTATTTGCAAGTGATATATACTGGAAAAGAGAAAATCAGTTTTCTCCAATAGACTGTCACTGGGTGTATCAACATCACTCTCATGCCCAGGAGTAGTTGGCCAATACAAAATGTACACCATGTATTTTTTGTACTTTTTGTGTGTTTTGCTGTCTTTCTTTTAAGAGCCTAAGTTTTCTCACACCTTTAACAGATTATGCATTTCTATTCAAAATATAAAACAGACTTAGAGTGGGTGAGACTGGTGTAGATTTGTGGTTACTACCTTTGGCTTCAAATGACCAGGTTGAAGTAAGAAAAATATAATATAAGTACTATATCTTATTTATAAATTTGTTTATCTATTTATGTATCTATCTATCTATATATTTATTTATGCAAACACATGAGAAAAAAGAAAATGCTAATATCTACATGTCAATTGACATGTAAGCTCCAAAGATGTATTAAGAATTAAACAGAAACCGGGTGTGGTGGTGCACGCCTTTAATCCCAGCACTACGGAAGCAGAGACACAGGTGGATGACTGTGAGTTTGAGCCCAGCCTGGTCTACAAAGTGAGTCCAGGACAGTCAGAAATATTATTACACAGAAAAACCCTTACTTAAACAAACCAAAACAACAACAAGAAGAAGAATTAAACAGAAAAATGCTGCTGGTGGTTGACAGTGATTATCACCTTTATAGAGTCTGGAATCACTTAGGAGACAAACATCTAGGCATGTCTGTGAGAGGTTTGTAGAATGGGTTAAATGAGATGTGAAGAGCCACATTAAATCTGGGCATCACTGTGCCATGAGCTGGGCTCCTAGGCTGAATAAAAAGGAGAAAGTGGGTGGAGCACCAGGATTAATCTCTCTCTACTTCCTGATTATGGATCCAATGGGACCAGTTGTCTCATGCTTATGCTGCCATCACTTCCCCAGCATTACCCTCAAACGGTGAGGCTTAATAAATGCTTTCTCCATTAATTTGCTTTTGTTAAGTATTTTGTTCCAGCAGATAGAAAGTAACTAATAAAATATTAGTATACAGCCCATAAGCATGCTTATTGGAGTCCAGCACAAAGTATGAGGTAGACAAAAGCCACCATTCCTCTCCTTCTTTTTTTCCCTCTGTTTTATTTCTTTTTTTTATACTTTATTTTTTATTTCTTCACGTTACATCTCAGTCACAATCCCTTCCCTACTCTCCCCTATTCCACCCTCTTCTCCCCAACAGCTCCCCCTTTCAGTCCAACAAATGGTTCCTTCTCTTATTTCCTCTCCTTCTTAAGACTCATTGCATTGAAAATAAAAGTTTGTGCATTTCCACAGATATTAGAAATTTGGATTACTTAATAAGGCCCAAAGTTTCTGAATAATTTTATCTCTGATATTTTTCTGCCACATTCTGTGCCTATGACTACTCATTTCCACTCATATATCTCCCTTTCCTTCTCCTTCTCAGGCTGGCCCCATGTTATTTGGATCTTGAGTCAATATTGTCCTTTGGAGCAAACTTTGTTGAAAATTTATTTAAAGCAGAAGCTTGAAATTATTCTCCATTTTACTCTAGAGAGAGAACAGCGCTGTTATGTTCACTTACTGGTGAGGAAGAGGACTGGAGTTCAGTTTTCATCACCCGCATTGGACAGATCATAGCCAATTGTAACTCCAGCTCAATGTATTCTGAAACTTCTTTTGTCCTCCATGGGTATCTGTACACATTGGCACACACAATCACATATATATGCATATATTGGCATGCATATATGTGCACACATATATATATGTATACACACACATATTATTGAAATGTATTCTTGAATTACCCCGATCATGCATAATGGTTATTCTCCTCAGAGAGACTGCTAACGTCTCAATTACCTTGCTTCCTTTATGAGATGATGTACATATTGTTTTCCTCACTAGTTTAAGAACGCTGAACACAGTTTTGCACATTTTGTCTTCTTTGAACTCTGCATCTCTGGCTAACACCATGAGTGAAAGCAATGGTGACTGTCTTCCGGAGAGAAATAGATTAAAAGCGACAGCTCAGGTCTGACACTGTTGATGATATAAAGGTTCTATATATTATTTTTGAGAAGAGAAATATAGGCAAGTGAGCTCCCATTCAACATAAACCCCTAAGTGTGCTTGAATTAGCTTGAACTATTAAAGTGACTAGGCCATGATAAAAGAATGATTCCTCATCTACCCATGTAGGTATACATCATCTCTACTTTAGCACTGTGCATGCATTATCTATATAGTATATATAACATATGCAATACCATTTCATATTAAATGCATAGAAAATTTCATAATATTTATATTGAACCATACCATGCCCATAATTAGAATAGGAAAATAGGTTTATAAACAGCTCAAAGTGAAGCACATAGTTTCTGAGTATTCAGAAGTTGAAACTTTTAAATGGAGCATATTGATTGTCAGTGCACATTAACTGAGAACTTTCTGGGGGAAAAGGCTACCAGATGACAGAGTTCAGCAGTCTTTACTACCGAAATGCCAGCACATCATATGCATGTCATAACATGAAATGATTAATCCCTGAGAAGAAAGGAAATAATTTTGATTAAAGGCAAAATGTATCTTTGTGGAAGTTAATAATTAAAATTTAAATGTCACTTATACAAATGCGATTTTTCATTTGTTGTTATTTAATCTGAAACCTATTACAGAAATCCAAAACAGCATGGAAAAGTAAGGGAAAATATAAACTAAAATGGCCATTATTGGAACAAGTGAGGTGGCTCAGTGGATCAAGGCTCTTTCTGGTAAGCCAGATGATTTAATTTTGATTCCTGGGACATGATGGAAGGACAAAAATGACTTACACAAGGTGTTCCCTGATGTCCAATGCCTACTACAGCAAATGTCCCCCTCAAAAAAGTGTAAAACATAAATAATTTTGAACGGTCACTATCCATGAGGTTAGGATTTATAAAATTTGAACAGGATATTGAATCTATAGCAGCTACCACAACTTTTCATTAAAGCTCACCAAATTTTAAGGAAGAAGCCATTTGCTCTTTGTGATCTCTTGGGGTTTCATTTCATAGAATCTTCAAGATACAATTGTGTAGGGACCAAAAGAATCTTTACAGATTACTCCAAGAGGGTGATTGTGGCTTTAATTGTATCTTCAATAGACAACCACATGTAAGCATCAGTAACAACCACAAGTCCAAACAAATAACAAAATTATTAGGCTCCCAATTTAATAACAAAGTATAAGTAATAAAAAAATCAACATAGTTCAATAGCAAAACAAACTGAGAGTGTGCAGAAGGCTGAAGATGACTAGTACCACTTCAACACAGAGGACTTTTTATCTTTAGAAGGTTTTGAAAATCCTAACTGTGAGCAACTCACTGAGATGTGCATTGGCCTAGGTTCTAGATGGACATCATTTGCATGTAAGTTTCTCATCCAGAAATATTGCAAAAAGTTGTATATATCAGAACTTTTAAAAAATCACATCTTTCATTCTTTCTTTCTTTCTTTTTGGCTTACATTTTTCTTTCTGTTTTTAATATTTGTTTATTACTTCAGGTTATATCTCCATCACAGTATCCTCTTTCTACCCCTCTCACTCCCACCCTCCCACCCTTTACCCCCTATCCCTTCCATCCCACTCCTCTGGAATGGAGTGTCCCTACATAACAGTCCCCCACCTCAGTTCAGCAGTCACATGAGGGCCAAGAGCATCCTCATACACTGGGGGCCTACAAGGCAGCACCACTAGGGCAAAGAGTCTCATTGACAGGAAAAAAAAAAGCCTATTATCATGTTCCCTTTGGTGCATTCATTGTAGTATATTTAGCCTGTACTATGCGATTAAAATCTGATTATAAGTGAATAGATGGCATGTGCATCCTTCTGAGTCTAGGTTAGCTCACTCAGGATGAGCTTCTCTAGTTCCATCCATTTGGCTGCAAATTTCATAATTTCACTGTTCCTGATAGCTGAGTAATATCCAATTGTGTAGATATACCACAGTTTTTTAATCCATTCCTTGGTGGAGGGACATCTGGGTTGTTTCCAGTTTCTAGCTATTACAAATAAGGTTGCTATGAACATAGATGAGGAAACTTCTTTGTGATTTGGTGAGGAATCATTTGGATGTATACCCAGAAGTGGTATGGCTGGGTTCCGAGGCAGAGCTACTCCAAGTTTTCTAAGATATCGCCAGACTGACCTCCATAGTGGTTGCACAAGCCTGCACTCCCACCAGCATTAGAGTTTTCCCCTTTCTCCACACCCTCACCAGCATGTGCTGTCATTTGAGCTTTTGATCTTAGCCATTCTGACAGGTGTGAGATGGAATCTAAGAGTCATCTTGAGTTGCATTTCTCTGATAATTAAGGATGCTGAGCATTTCTTCAAGTGTCTCTCAGCCATTAAGAATTCCTCCTTTGTAAATTCTCTGTATATCTCTGCTCCCCATTTTTTAATTGGATTATTTGGTTCCTTGGCATTTAATTTCTTGAGTTCTTTGTAGATTTTGGATATTAGACCTCTGTCAGATGTGGGATTGAGGAACATTTTTTCCCAATCTGTAGGCTGCTGTTTTGTTTGAGTGACAGTGTCTTTTGCCTTACAGAAGCTTTTCAGTTTCATGAGGTCCCATTTATTGATTGTTGGTCTTAGAGTCTGAGCTGTTGGTGTTCTGTTCAGGAAGTTGTCACCTGTGCCAATGAGTTCAAGAGGCTTTTCCACTTTCTCTTCTAGTAGATTTAGTGTGTTAGGCCTTATGTTAAGGTCTTTGATCACTTGGACTTAAGTTTTGTACAAGGTGATAAGTATGGGTCTAATATCATTCTTTTACATGTTGACATCCAGTTGGACCAGCACCATTTGTTGAAGATGCTGTCCTTTTCCCAGTATATGGTTTTGGCTTCTTTGTAAAAAATTAAGTGACCATAGGTGTGTGGGTTCATTTCTGGGTCTTCATTTTGATTCCATTGATCCACTGGTCTGTTTCTATACCAGTAACATGCTGTTTTTATTACTATTGCTCTGTAGTACAGCTTGAAATCTGGGATGGTGATAACTCCAGATGTTTTTTTTTTTTTATTGTACAGGAGTGATTTAGCTATTCCGGGTTTTTTGTTATTCCATATGATGTTGAGAATTGCTTTTTCCAGGCTTATAAAAAATTGTGGTGGTATTTTGATAGGAATTGCATTGTATATTGCTTTTGGTGGGATGGCCATTTGTATTATGTTGATCCTACCTATCCATGAGCATGGGACTTCAATTTCTTTCTTCAAGGACTTTAAGTTCTTATTGTACAGGTCTTTTACTTGCTTAGTTAGAGTTACCCCCATGCATTTTATGTTGTTTATGATATTGTGAAGGATGTTGTTTCCCTAATTTATTTCTCAGCCAATTTATTTGTTGTATAAGGATGGGCTTCTGATTTTTTTAAAATTAATTTTGTATCTAGCCACCTTGCTGAAGTTGTTTATCAGCTGTAACTGTTCTCTGGTCGAATTTTGGGGGTCGCTTATGTATACTATTATATCGTCTGCAAATAGGGATAATTTGACTTCTCCAATTTGTATACCCTTGATTTCCTTTAGCTGTCTTATTGCTCCAGCAAGAACTTCAAATACTATGTTGAAGAGATATGGCAAAAGTGGACATCCTTGTCTTGTCCCTGAGTTTAGAGGAAATGTTCCAAGTCTCTCTCCATTTAATTTGATGTTGGCTACTGGCTGGCTGCATATCGCCTTTATTATTTCAAGGTATGGTCCTTGTATGCCCATTCTCTCCAGGACTTTTATCATGAAGAGGTGCTAGATTTTGTCAAATGCCTTTTCAGCATCTAGCGAGATGATCACATGGTTTTTTTTCTTTCAACTTGTTTGTATGGTGAATTATGTTGTTAGATTTTCTTATGTTGAACCATCCCTGCATTCCTGGGATGAAGCCTACTTGATCATGATGCATGATACTTTTGATGTGTTCTTGGATTAAATTTGCCAGTATTTTATTAAGTATTTTTGCATCTATGTTCATGAGCGAGATTTGTCTGAAGTTCTCTTTATTTGTTGGGTCTTTATGTGGTTTAGGAGTCAGGGTGACTGTGGCCTCATAGAATGAATGAGTTTGGCAGTGTTCTTTCTGATTCTATTTGTGGAAGAGTTTGAAGAGTATTGCTATTAGCTCTTCTTTAAGGTCTGGTAGAATTCTGTGTGGAAACCATCTGGCCCTGGGCTTGTTTTTTTGGTTGGGAGATTTTTAATGATTGTTTCTATTTCCTTAGGGGTTATAGGGCTGTTTAATCTGTTAACCTGATCTTGATTTAACTTCAGAAGGTGGAATCTCTCAAGGAAATTGTCCATTTCACTTAGGTTTTCAAATTTGGTGGAGTATAGATTTTTAAAGTGGGACTTAAAGATTTTCTGGATTTCCTCAATGTCTGTTGTTATTTCCCCCTTTTCATTTCTGATTTTGTTGATTTGGGTTTTTCGCACTGCCTTTTATTTAATTTGGCTAAGGGTTTGTCTATTTTGTTGACTTTCTCAAAGAACCACCTTTTGGTTTCATTGATTCTTTTTATTGTTCTTTTTAAGTTGTTGATTTTAGCCCTAAGTTTGATGATTTCCTGCCTTCTGCTCTTCTTGGGAGTATTTGCTTCTTTTTTTTTTCTTATTCTTCCAGGTCAGCTGTTAATTCTCTAATATGAGCTGGCACAATTTTCTTTTTGAATGCACTTAGTGCTGTGAACTTTCCACGTAGCACAGCTTTCATTGTTTCCCATAGGTTTGGGTATGTTGTGCCTTCATTGTCGTTGAATTTTAAGAAGTCTTTGATTTCCTTTTTTAATTCATCCCTGACCCAGTAGTCATCCAGTAAAGAGTTGTTCAGTTTCCATGAGTGTGTAGGCTTTCTATTATTTCTGTTGTTGAAGTCCAGCTTTATTCCTGGTGATCTGATAAAATACACGGGGTTATTTCAATTTTCTTGTATCTGTTGAGGCTTAATATGGTTGATTTTGGAGAAAGTTCTGTAAGGTGCTGAGAAGAAGATGTATTCCTTTGTGTTTGGGTGAAATGTTCTGTAGATATATGTTAGGTCCCTTTGGTTCATGACCTCTGTTAGACTCATTATTTCTCTGGTTTATGTCATGATGACCTGTCTATTGTTGTGAGTGGGGTGTTGAAGTCTCCCACTACTAATGTGTGGGGATCAATGTCTGATTTAAGCCTTAGAAGAATTTCTTTTCTTTTACAAATGTAGGTGCCCTTGTATTTGGGGCATAGATATTCAATATTGAGATGTCCTCTTGATGAATATTTCCTTTAACGAGTATGTAATGCCCTTCTGTACCTTTTCTATTAACTTCAGTTGAAAGTCTATTTTATTTGATATTAAGATGGCTATTCCAGCTTGCTTCCTGGGTCCGTTTGCTTGGAAAACCTTTTCCCAGCTCTTTACTCTGAGGTAACATCTATCTTTGTTAGTGAGATGCATTTACTGTATGCAGCAAAATGGGTCTTCTTTAGGGATCCATTCTGTAAGCCTGTGTCTTTTTATTGGGGAGCTGAGTCCATTGATGTTGATGGATATTAATGACCAAAGGTTGTTATTTCGTATTATTTTGTTGTCGGTGGTGGTTTCTTCCATCTATGCATGCTATACTTTCCAATCTTCCCCAAAATCCAGATTTCACCCACAAGTTAAATAACTTTCTTAAAACATAGATGTGATGCAACCTATCCTCCATCAATCATGTTTTCTAACCCATACCTTTATCTCTTTATTTGAATCTCCTTTCTTCTTGTTTCATCTAGTTTTCTCATATCTATTCTCTTTTCTTTCATTTAGTTATTTATTTCTGCTGACATAGTACATTCATTCTTGCAAAGTATTACCTGTACTCATGTGTGTGAAACATGGAGGGCTAGCACTTTCTTGAAGTTGCCTTATTTTTAATATTTTTAGAATTTATTTTATATATATTTATATGTATTCATTTTATATGTGCAAATTCACACAGATGCCCATAGAGGCCAGAAGAGAGCATCAGACAACTTGGAGCTTAAGGCACAAGCAATTGTTTAGGGTGCTAGGAATGGAGCTAGGGTTCTCTCTAAAAGAAGTAAGTGGTTTTCATCACTGAGCAGTTTTTCCTGCCCCCAAGTTCGTTTCCATTAGAGACACTAAACATTTTCTAATGCTGAAGTCAGTTGGGTTTGCCATTCATTTTACTCACATCAGAGTTCAAGCAGTGTCTTTGACCTCTGTCAAAGGACCTCAAAAAAAAAAAAAAAATCTGCCACTCAAAGGTGCCACTGTACTTCCCCTCTTGTGAAAAGACTGGATCTTACTTTCCTTCATGTGCATTCCTTGAAGCTGAATGTCTGACATTGTATGCAGACAATAGTTAAGGTTCTCCTGTCTCTGCACTACATAGTTTTGGAGAAATGTTTCTTGGTATTGAAGCTCTTTGTATATTGGAGCAAACATCCCCAATGCTGGTGTAGACTGCTATTTGCACATTGAAACAATCACACCGGATGCTGGTGTAGAAAGCTGGCTGGACACTGAAGGAACAATTGCTGATGCCAGTGTAAAAGTCCATCACTTACTCAGTCTGTAGCTGACAAGTCACAACTGTAATAAGCCATTCTTGGCCAGTAGATAGAGGTGATGGTACAGATCCAAGTCTACCCTTTTTCTCAATACTTTCACCTCATTCTTCAGGTTCTTAACCTGTAACCTCTCATTTTTCCCTCCTACTCCCCTCCCTACTTATTCCATTATTTTTTAAATAAAGTTTATTTATTCATCCATCCATTCATTCATTTAGTGTGTTTGTGTGTGTGTGCGTGCACCTTGCATGTGTGTGCATGTTCATAGTCATGTGTGTGTGTTGGAGAGGGGTGCATGCATGCCATAGCTTGCAGTGTCAGAAGGCAACTTCCAGGACTCAGTTCTCTCTTTCCACTTTGTGGGTCCTAGAAATCAAGTTCCGGTCATCAAGTTTGAAGGCAAGCAACTTCACATGAGAAGCAATCTGCTGGACCCTTGTATATCTTCTAAGCACAAAATCATGTGCATATCTCCCTTCTTGATAAGTGAGGAGGAGGAGGAGGAGGAGAAAACTTTTGTTGGCTTTGTAGGGCTCCATACACCTTGGTAAAGTCTCTTTTATTTATTTTTTATTTATAGTTTATACCATTAATTGATCTAATTTCACACTCATGAGCTTTGATTTAGATTTCCTGCTATACCATTTGGAAACTGACTGGGAAAAGTCAAATAGAACCTCAATATTAAATTTGCATGATTTATAATTGACTTTCAAATTTATCAAAATGCATTTCTGTTCATAATTTTAAAAATAATTATGTATAATTTCTAATGAAACAGCAAAACCCATTGTGTCTTTTCAGACTTGTTCATTTCCAATAAGTAAACTTCAGCCTAAATTGGCAACTGATTTGTTAATTTGTCTAAAGTCATGTGTTACCACCTGATTTATTTATTCATTCATTCATTCATTCATTTATTTTAAGTTTCAGGAGAAGGACCAGACAGATTGCTCAGTGGTTAAGAGCACTTGCTGATCTTTTAGAGGGGCTGACTTTGGTTTCCAGTACTCTTAACCCCTGTTCTGAGGAATCCAAACCCCTCTGACTTCCATGGGCCAGAAACATATATGGTGCACATATATACAAGCAGGCAAAGCATTCAAACCGATGAGAAAATAAAACAAATAAATCCAAAAATGTTTCAGAGGAAATGAAAAAAGAAACCTAGCAAACAACTACTTTGCTAAGATATATATGTATTAATACCAACTTCATTACTTTGATGTGCATTATTAACTTGCAAACCAGACTCAGATCATGGAATACAAGGGAGTGCATGTTACAGAGAGAAAGGTTACTGTGACTAAAGGTTAGAGGAGTGGAGGCAGGATGTGTTTCCATCACTTTTCTTTCCTGCTTTTCCGTTTCTCCTTTGATGCTACTATGTGAGTGGAACCTCATGTGTGTTAAGGGACTGCTGCCCCCATGGGTCTGTGCCAGGCCCTCTGGCATTTTGTCTGTTCGTTTCTTCACTGTTCATTTGTTCTTCACCGAGGAAAGCCTTGTGAAGCAGATCACATAGGAACTCTATCTTGGTGAATGAGTTGAATATCTACAGGTAGAGGAGGTGAACAATGCTTCTAGAAAGAGATAAAAGAAACCAAGGAAATAAGAAATGATGTTTGCTGGGGTCTACTACGCTTTGTATCAGTTACTGGAGGGACAGCCACAACCAATTTGAAAAGGCCTTGTGATTTTGGGTGAGCATGAACAGTGTTGTTACCAAGGAGTTTAGAGCAAACAACTTACATCAATTTCTCACAAGACATTAGCAGAGCATCAATCTGAACAACTGGGAAAAAAGACTACTGCACAGGTAGCTCTTCACAGAACTCCTAATCAAAATATGCTGTTGTCTTTTTTTCATGTAAAAAGTCCAATGTCCTTTTCTCTGAAAGACATTGGCTTGTTTTCATCCTGGGCTCTTCCTGGTTTTAGTACTAATAACACTGCAGTTAGTATCATGTGTGTTTGTTTTTATTATTATATGGGGAAGCTTCTCATGTTAGGCAAATTCTCTTCCATGAAGCCATGTCATAGCCCTATGTCTTGCTCTCTGTTGATGGTAGTTTTTTTTTTCAATCTTCATTCTGTTTAACCTGATTCCCAGCCTTCAATCCTGCAATAAACTTTTTTTCTATACTCCTTCTGCTGATACTCTATTACTGATATTTTTTTAATTTTAGTCTGAAGAATGAGCTAACTCTTAATTATTCTCAAGGTATTTTAATGGGCTTTTAGTAGTATGCAACATTTAGAAACACTGAAAACCCAATTGCATCTCTATTGCATGTGGTAGCAAAATAAATATATATCCTATTCAGCAAAGAAAACATTTGTTTTCTGTATTTTTGTGCCATAGACCAAACCCAGGGTTTACTGCATACAAGTTATCTACCACTGAACTACAACTCTCAGTGAGAACATGTTTGTTAAAGATCAGCTTCAATTTATGTATTGTATCTATGAGTGAAGAGCAGATAATATGGTGAAAATGATTATACAGAATGTTCTTAAGAAACTTGTATAAATAGGTTTCATGTTTCCATTAAAAGTTTACCACTGGAGGTTCTGTAGGTAAGAATGTTTTCTGTTCAAGGAGGAAGGCCTGAGTTTGGCTATCCAGCATCCATGTAAAAAGCCATGTACAGTCTCACTAGCTTGGGAAACACTAGTGCCATGGGGATTAGAGGCATAAGGATACTGGGGCTTGCTGACCACCAGCCTATGCCCAAAATTCAATGAGAAACTCCACTTCAAAGAAATAAGGTATCAGGAAAACTGATGTTTCTTTGTCTCTGTGTGTGAATAGGCGTATGGATCTAGACAAATATGCACATATACTACAACACACACACACACACACACACACACACACACACACACACACACACA
>CAJQZJ010032114.1:1835787-1859421 GCA_907164525.1 Lophiomys imhausi
CACACACACACACACACACACACACACACACACACACACACACACACTATGTAGTTGGTTATATTGACACAAAGTATAAACCTTGAAATACCTGTGTCTCAAGGTAACAAATGTTTAATTTTAACAACAGTCTGCTACAACTCTGGGCACCATCCAAGTCTTTGTCCTATCAGTCATGGCTCAGTAGTCCAATGCCATGGTTATCAAAAAGGAGGGAGATTCTCTAGAGGATTCACAAAGAGAATTTAAGACAATGGCCAAATGAAGATAAACATGATTTTCTCTGAAAAGTTGTGAGTCATAATTCCTCACAGGTTTTTATCCAAACGAAAGAAAAAAAAACTGACCAGAAAGGATAATTACTGGAGGCTGGAGAGATAGCTTTGTAGTGCAAGCAAAAGATGCAAGTAAGAGGACTGGAGCCCAAGAATAAAGCTGAACAGCATCTGTTTTAACCCTAGTACTCAAGTGATACAAACAGGGTATCCCTGGAGCAGGCTGTCCAGTTAGACTAGCTAAAAGTGGCAAGACTCCTCTGCCCAGCTAATAACACACACACACACACACACACACACACACACACACACACACACACACAAACAAACATGCCACATGCACATAGAGATACAAAAAAAAAAACTACCCTAATTCCCTTAAATGGCTTTAGAGGCTGAGAATACATGTTGGAATAAGCAGATATTTTTTTCTATCAAAACATTATACAAGGGACTTGTAGCTCAGTGCAAGTATCATATGAGCTCTGCTTGATTCCATGCCTACAAACCCCAGGAGGTAAGTTGAGTTATTAGAATCTATTAAAGGCAGAAAGAGAGACAATTTATTATGGATGGGTATTCTAGGCTTAATGATTACAGGTAAAGCATCAATGACCAGAATAAATAATGCAAAGGAAAAGTGAATTAAAGAGGATATGTCAACATTAGGACAGTAACATTCTAGTACTTTCTGAGAAAGAGATCTCTGATGTCTAGAAAAGACAAATAAAATGATTAGATGGTACAGTTTATGTGAAGGTTGTGTATGGTAACAGCCATGCTGAAAATGGACTAACCTCTGAAACTATAAGCAAGTCCCCACATAAATGTTTTCTTTTATAAGTGTTGCCTTGATCATGGTGTCTCTTCACAGGAATAGAACAGTGACTCAGACAAACTTTTATTTTTTTCACACAGAAGGTAAATGAATCTGTGATCTACATGTAAGATCATTATACAAAGACACTCAAACCATTGAAGCCATTTCTCTCCTGTTCAAACATATGATTTGCACAGTGTTCATATTCACCCTAAATATTTCATTTTCTTGGACCTTTAATTTCATCACACACGTGCACACACACACACACACACACACACGCTTGCGCACACACATAGGCACACACAGATATTGTATGCACTGCTCATAACCCTCACTTGCACACATGTGCCCTCATATCCTTTTCTTCATTAAATTTACTCGTATCTGATAAGGTCTTTATTTTAAAACAATGACTTCATTTTCATTAAAACAAGCCAGAAAACCAATTCTCTAAATACCCTGGGTTTTATTATTGCTTTTCTTAATTCCCAATCATAAGTTTTTGTTTGGGTTCTAAACAATCTAGATGATAGCATATGTGAATAAAATATTTTAAAAGCTTTTAAAAGCACATCTGTATAAAAGATGGAGGATAAATAAAATTATTATGTAAAGGAACACAGTTAATCTCAAATTCATAACAAATGTATTTAGCAATACATCATTTACATATAAACAACTTATAAATCATATACTTATTTTCAACTGAAATGACCATAATAAAGTCTGGATATAAAAATCCTGCAAAGAAGAAGAATTTATAATGGGCATTGTCAAAGTTGTACCCACTTCCCCCTTTCATACAGCCAGTTATGCTTGAGTTTCTCATCCATCCTGCATGTCTAACTCAGTTAAAATTAAATGAGAATTAACCAAGAAGCATTAGGGCTCTTTTGGTTGGGACTTTCAATTTCCTATCTCTTGGCTGCAAACATTATTTTCTAACCCCAATGTTCTGTCTTCTACCTAGCCCTCCTCTTGACATACTATCATTTTCTGTGCCCACAGTACCAATCAACATAATAAATAACCTTTTCACCTATTCATAATATCTGGAACTTTACTGCAAGCCAACTAATCTTTAAGTCTCCATTCCTCAGAGATCACCAGCTTCAGAAAGATTCTTAGAACGCACAGCAGTTGTTTAAGTTGGATTAGGTATAATATTTACCTGCAGGTTCTGGTTTAATTTCCATTGCCCTGATAAAATACCCTTAGTAAGGACAGCTTAGGAAAGGACAGGTTCATTTTCTCTCACAATTACTGGCTACGTTCCTTCATTGTGGGGCAGTCAAGACATGATATCCATAGTCAAAAGTGGAGAGAAATGTGGGTACACAAGCCCACTTGCATTCTTGCTTGTCCTCAGCTCAGCTTCTCCATTCTTATTCATGAACCTCTGCGGAAGGAATTGAGTTTCCTGAAGTGGGCTGGGTCTTACCAGATAAATTCACTTAATGAAGGCAACCCCCCATAGACTCATCCATAAGCCAGCCAAATGTAGACAATCCCTTATTGAGATTGCAATATTATTTTTAGCACATGAATCTATTTCAATATTTTTTATGTGTTTTAAAATCAGGAAAATATGGGGATCTCAACTCATTAGTCTTCTGGGTATTCTTTTGCAATGGTACTTCCAGGAATCTGCACTTTGACACAAATCTAGGCCATGTGACTCACATTAGACAATAGGTTTTAAAGAGATATGATGTAGGCAGAGACTTGAAAAAGCTTGCATACTGACAGTTGGTTATTCTTACATTTTTCCAGTGTGGAGAAAACTTGCCTGATAGATGAGTGGAACTAAGCCATGTCACACCATCACCTTAGTCACAGACATTACATGCTAAAAACTATCTTATCTTCATCTTGCATACTATTGTGGGAATAAATAACCACCTGGCTGCTTTGTCTCTGTGCTGTGATCTATTTTTTAGTGAAGCATCAACACCTAATTAACTGTCTTTTCTCAGTACCCTAAATAGTGGATGACCTGATATTTTTTGATTACACTGAACATATAAATGATGTTTGATGTTTGAACTTTATGATATGTTTTGATTATATGATATGTTTTGACTATACTGACTTATGAATGACTCCCTTCCTGAGGACGTGGATATTATTTCTAGTAGGTGTCCAAAGCACTTGATTCTGTAATTAAAGGAATTCCACACAAAATAAAGATATTGATAGCGAATCTATGAGCTCTCTGGAGGAATCAATATAAACAAGTGACTAATGTCCTTGCCTCTGTGTGTTCAAAGAGAATAAAAATATTTGCCTGAGCCATTGTCAAACAATATAATCTGCATTATCTGAAAGTGCTCGAGCTGAGCCTAGGTTCAGAGAGTGTGGGAGTCAATGGAACACCACCACAGTTCCATTATTATCCTTGTTATTTTAGGATGTGGGCAAATCTTCAGATGCATTTTCAATATATATTTCAATTAAATATATGTGTATGTGTATGTATATATATGCTAAGCATTGTCTCCTAATTCATATATTTTATAAAGTATCATTTATTATATAAATTATTAATAATAAAATTGCCTAAACATTTTCAAGTTGCAGCTACAATCAATATAGCCACCTCCTACTTTTCTATAAACAGTAAAAATCACACACTCAAGATATAGACATGCAGAGATTAGGATCTCTAAGATATTTGGGAAAATGGTTCAGACTCAGTCACAAACCACTTCTTCAAGCTGTGAAAGAATCAATCTGTGTAAGGATATGTCTCTAAGCTGCTTCCAAAAGTAATAAACATCAAGCTTACAGACAAGAGTGGAAACGGAATGGCTTTGCTTTTCTTCCAAGGGATTTAATTTATTTTTAATATCACAGGTGGCTTCAGGCACATTGAAATCATCTGTCACTCTGAACTTAAATCATATCCCCTCACTTCTCAAATACTCTTTGATCAGCCTACCAGTAAATCACATCCTACTCTTTTCATCATAAACCCTAGTGTACAGATATAATCAGGGCATTACAAGTTGCTCAAGAGAGTGGGGATTACGGCCATTTAAAAGACGACAAAGGAGCCTGGAGAGATGCTCAGTGGCTAGGAACGCTTACTGTTATTTCAGAGGATCTGAGTTTTGTTCCCAGAACCTGTGTCCAACAGGTCACAACTGCTTGTAAGTCCAGCTTCAACGAAACCAATCATTGCTTCTGACACCCACAGATACTACGCTTGTGTGTGTATTTGTACACACACATAATCACACACAATCACACACATTCACACTTACCCTAAAATAAATGTTAAAGAGTGATAAAGTCACAAAAGGTACACGTTTTAACGTTGGCATTCAATGTCTAGTGCCTATTGACTCTCTAATGCCAATTACAGAATGCACAACATAAAGACTAAAGTTGTTGGTTAATTTATTTAATTTAAATATCATTTTTTTTGTTTTGTTTTTTTTTTGAGACAGGGTTTCTCTGTGTAGCCCTGGCAGTCCTGGACTCACTTTGTAGACCAGGCTGGCCTCGAACTCGTAAAGATACACCTGCCTCTGCCTCCCAAGTGCTGGGATTAAAGGCGTGCGCCACCACCGCCCGGCATTGGTATTTTTTTTAAAACTCTTCTTAAATTTTAGGTGGTGTTAGTTCTTTAAATTTATAAATTCATAGTTTCTTTAATCTATAATCCCATGATTTTGAATAAAGAGGTTTATATTCAGGATGTACTTATGTATATTGTGTGTGTGTACCTAAACATATACATGTATACATATATGAAATTCACATACACATGTATATGAAATATTCCGTATGTGTTAACTCATATTTTATTTGCAGTAGCTTGTTTTAGTTCATAACAATTTTCTGAAAGAGTCATTGTGTACAGACACATTCCTAGTTTATGTTAAAACTTATATGAGCACTAATTTTTATTCCAATAAAAATGTTTTTTTGCCTCTAATTCAATCTAACAATTAGATAGTTTTAAAGAATGTATTTTCAAGAGATAGTAAGTCTATTGAGCGAAGATCAAAGACCAAAAGGTTCTCCAATATGGCCAGGAGTTCTGGATAGGTTTGTAATATTCATTCAACTATAACCCAAAGCTAAATGATTGTGAAAAACAACATTATAGTGCATATGTAAGCCAGAGAGAAGCTTCATAACATAAACTGAAAACTATGGTCCTCTATAGATACCTTAACTTATCTAGCTTTATGGTATTATTAAAAAGTGTTATCTTGTTTTATTTTGAGACCTTCACAATCACTGTATGAGGCAGTCATTTACAGCACAGTAAATGATAACTGTTTTGTAAGTATTCAGTGGTGGGGGAGGGTGTTCTTACCCATGTATGCATGTGCAGAGGGCCAAATAGGATGCTGTAAGTTTTACTCAGTAAGTCTCTGCTTTATTCTCTTGAGATGGAGCCTCTAACTGAACTTGTAGCTAGGTTGGCATTCTCAGGATGCTTCCTGTCTCTGTCCTTTACAACACTGGGGTTCCTGGCATGGATGGTCATATTAAGTCTTTTTTATGGGTGATAGGAACTTGAACTCATGTCTTCCAACTTGTGTAGTAAGCACGAACTAATACCCATAAGTTTATAATTGTTTCATAAATATGAAGACGGAGGCCTTGTCCAGGTATGCTGGATTGTTTTGATGTCAACTTGACACAAGCTAGGATGATCTGAGAAGAAGGACCCTCAATTAAGAAAATGTCACCATTAGCCTGGCCTGTGGGTAAGACTGTGGTGCATTTTCCTGATTGGATGATGTGGGAGGGCACAGCTTCTGGGGCTGGTACTTCTACCCTGGGAAAGGTGATCCTGAGTAGTATAAAAGAACAAATTGAGCAAACCCAGGGCCAATCAAGCCAGTAAGCTGTGAGTGTTCTTCCATGTTCTCTGCTTCAGTTCATCCCTTGGCATTTCTGTCCTGCTTAAGTTCTTGCTTAGTCTCCCTCTCTGATAGACTGGTACATAGAAGTGTAAGATGAAACAAATCCTTTCATCCCGATGATTCTTTTGGTCATGGTGTTTTATGACAACAATACAAATCCTAACTAAGTTGTCACCGGGTATGATTTTTTTTCTTCATCCTATCTTCACGGCACTGATGAACAGTAATTAGCCTTCTGTCTCCATTGTCAGTATGCTAAATTGGACTGAGGAGATGGCTGGCCAACATTGACAGTGTTGGATTGCTGCACAATCATCAGCAAGAGACACAGCTTTCTGTTTTCTTTGACTCACGATCATATTTTTCATGTGTAATGAACTATTTCCAGGACATATATTAGAATACAATGCTTCATTATGCCCCCATTGAAGGGATTAGGGATATTTTCTTGTCATATCCTAATGAATATTTCTCTTCCATGCTGGTGAGGTCCTAATATATATGTTGTTTTATTAAAATGAATAAAAATTTAAAGGCTCCAGAAATTTAAAAATAATTTTATGTTTTATCACTGATGCTTTTTCCCCAAGGCCTATCATTTCTATGCCTGGGACTTCACAATATCCCATGACACACTTTCTTTTTTTTGTTTTTTTTTGCTCTTTTATTTTTTTTATATAAGTACTTTATTTTTTTTCTTCAAGTTACATCTCAGTAACAAACCCTTCCCTATTCCCCCTTCCTGTCCCACCCTTCCACCCTCTTCCCCCCCAACAGCTTCCCTTTTCAATCCAACAAATGGTTCTTTCTCTTATAACAGTAAATTCTATACAAAACAGCAGAATTAACTATGCCACATTTATGAGAGTTAAATGGCCCAGTATACCTTCCCAATGTCCAGTTCATACATATTTGGCCCCTGACTTTAACCTTCTACCTTCTAACCATCTCCATGAGTTTAAAGTTCTATAACTGACTTAGCTTTCATACTAACTTGCATCACTATTATAACCATCTTCTTAGATCTAGAACGCCCTCTTGATTCCTAAACAACTCAAAATTTAGCTATGAGACTCAAGCTGTCTATTCTTCAACCACCTCAGAGAGCTGAGAAGGATAATTATATCTGATTATATAGGAAGTGCAAGGCCTGCAGCTTCCAATACTAAGAAATGACAAACCAGTGACTACCTGGACAGTTCCCCTTTTCTCTCCACACATTCCAGCATCAGTCTTCAGCCTTTTGGTCCTGTTTCTCTGACAGACATTGATTGTAGAGCAGGAATTATGAAGGACTTACCTAACCTGTCTTGGCAGAGCTAGGCTGTCGACTTCCCTGCTACCAAGTTTTGTCCTTTTTTGACAGCAGTCTGTCTGCAGTTGAAGCAAGGAGTTTTTACATGCCAAGAGATAGGCTTGCCACTAATTCAACCATCTCACACTGGAGATTCTTCGATGCTTATCTTCTACTTGGAGTAGAATAGGGGGTGCTGTCAGGAGTTGATATGTCACGATATCAAAAAAATCTTAATTTAAGACCACATCTTTGAATGCCATATTCTGCAGATCTCTTGGGGTTTTTGAAGATGCCCTATCTATCTCTTGTATTTAGATAAGCAAATGTTGCTTGTCTCTGCACGGACTTGAGAAAAATTGAGACATAGACATAGCACAGGAAGGACCAAGAAGAAGGGTCAGATTATTGAATATTCCCTTATACCTTTGTATATTGATATGAAATTAGTAGTATATTTGGCTAAAGTGGTATTGACCATTATTTATTGTGCAAAAATAAGATTGTATTGGACTACGTCGGTATTGATATTTATATATTGATACAAAATTAAGATTATAGTTGGCCACAATGGTATTGACCCTTGTATATGGACGCAATATTAAGATTGTATTGGGCCACATAGGCATTGATCTTTGTATAGTGATACAAAATTAAGAGTATATTTAGCCACATTTGAATAGATCTTTGTATATTGATACAAAATCAAAGGTAACGCTTCCTAATGGTATAATACCTAGAGATATTTAAAAATGAAATGTGAGGCTCTGACCTCTTGATACCAACCGTCTTAAACTGTTTAGGATAGTTAAGAAAAACAAACTCCTAGTCATGCATGCATGTCACCTTGTTAGCTACTATGACAGTCTATCACAGATATTCTCTAAGCTACTCAGTAATCAAGTTGTTAAGACACACTTTCATGAAATACATTAATCACTAGATTTAGTGGAATTTCCTCCTGTATTAGGAACATGCTTTTAGTTGTAGTTAAAATAATTTTTAAGTGAGTTAATTTGGTCAAAAGAGAACATTTATTACAGAGATTTATTCAGACCTTAAGCTTAACCTGAGATATAAAATCTACACTATCAGAAGAAACTAGTACCCATTGGCTCATATTTCTAATCTAGGTTTGTTTGATCACTCGTCTTGTTTGGGAATAAATAAGAGGGGCTAGAAAGATGGTTCAGTGGCTAAGTGTATTTACTACACTTGGACAGGACCTGAGTCTGGTTCCCAGAATTTAGGTTGGTGAAACCCTAACTCTAGTGTCACAAAATAGAAAGCCTTCTCTTTGCCTGTATAGGAACCTGTACACATGTATGCATGCAATGTTTAAATTAATTAGATAAATAAAATGAAGTAAATACCATATTCTGAGAGGGGAATCTGAGTAGAGTTGAATAAGTGTTAAAGTATCAGAAATATGAGCGGCATTGATAGTGAATAATTGAGAGCTACCTCCCGTGGGCTGAAAGAGCAAGCAGTCATTTTCATATTAAGGCTCAAAGGATTATAGAGTCAGAAGCATAAATTCCATGAAGAAGTAATGAGAAGATAGGCCTGTAGGCATATTTAGTACTTTGCACCTCAAAACCAGCAACAAAAATACATCTTCCAGGAAGATTTGTTGAAATGTTTTTCAATTGTCATAGAAGAAGGTTATTTGCTTCATTAGGATTATAGGATTAAATCAGAATAATTAGAATAATGCAAGATAATCTCTCCCTCAAAAATTCATAACTTAATTAAATTTTCAAAATGCTTTTAGCAATGTAACATGACATACCCACAGGTTCTAAGACATAGATCCCTTTGCGGGGATCATTATTCTGGTTATAAGACCATCATGGTATTGAATGTATGAAGTCCTTACAAGGATTAAATTAAATGATGCATGTTGAATGGTCCAGATAAACTCTGAAAGAACTAGATCATTAGTACATGTGGAAATTTTGATAATGCAAGACATGTTTGGAAGAGAATGCAGTTAGCCGACTGTGATATAGTTCCAAGCAAATAAAGTGAGTTTTTTGTTTGTTTACTTGGTTGGTTTTGTTCTTATCCAGACATCTCATCCTTTGCTTTAGAGGTTGAAATGTTATGAAATGTCATGTTTTCCTCGGGGAGCTGAAAAAAATGTAAATTGTGGTGGAAAAAAAAAAAACCTGGAAGCATTTGTACAAAGTGCTTAGAAGTTGTCTATAAAGATGCAAGCTTGAAAGCAGAGATTGTTCTAACCAAATTTTCTTGTTTAGTGTAGGATTTAGCACATAAAACAGGGTGAAATACACTATTAAATAAATGAATGATGAATAAATAAATAAATATGTGATGAGTTAGCAAGAGAAGAGTGAAACCTAGGCAGAACAGATTGTAAATTTTAGGGAATGTAGCAATACCAAAGGAGAGATGGTTGTGATGTTTAGCTTTAATTTTCAGCTTGAAGCAACATACAATCAACTGAAAATAGTGTCAGTGAGGAATAATCTGGATCAGTATGGCCTATAGGCAAACCTTTTTTTCTTAATTTGTCTAATAGAGGCAAGAAGAGCCAGCCCACTATGGTTTTCCTAGGTATTTCCTAGGTTTGAATGTGAGGCTGTGTAAACGTAGAGAATATGAGTTGAGTACTAGGCAAGCACACAATTGTTCTCTGCTGTTGATTGCGTGTGTAACTAGTTGTATTAATTTCCTGCCTTCTTGACTTTCAAGACAAATAAACTCTTTTCCACAAAGTTGTGTTGTTTTTTTCTTCAGGTATTTTATCACATCAACAGAGATGAAAGTATGTTAGTGGACTTTATTAACAGGGTCATTCCTTGAGATTGTTAATATCTCTGCCCCAGATTACTTCTAACTTGGAGTTACTGGTTAAGTAATCCAAATACTTTTATTTCAATGGAAATGTTAATAAACTTTCATATTGGTTTTCTGTCTATTATGTAGGCCTAGCTCTCCTGGAACTCACTATATAGACCAGAGATCTGCAGGTCTCTGCTTATATGTACCACCATGTCCAGCCATATCATTTTTTTTTTTTTTGATGAAATAGATTGTGAGCCTTTATTCAGTGAGTCATGAAATATTCAATATTCTTAGGCAGTAGGGGGATATTTTTGGGAGTGGGCACATGATTGGTTGGATTTTTTTTAATAATTTATTTTTTATTTCTTCAAGTTACATCTCAGTCACAATCCCCTCCCTACTCCCCCCTCCACTTCCCCCCTTCCACCCTCCTCCCCATCAACCCCCCCCTCCTCTTCCCTTCTTTTTTTTTTTTTTTAGTTTAAGGTATTTCTTTTTCCCCCCCAACAGCTCTCCCTTTCAATCCAAAAAATGGTTCTTTTTCTTATAACTATTAATACAATACAAAACAACAGAAATAAATAGGCCACAATTATAAGAGTTATTTGGCTTAGCATACATTCCCAATGTCCAGTCCATATGTATTTGGTACCTGACTTTAACATTCTACTATCTAACCATCTCCATGTGTTTAAAGTTCTATATCTAACTCAGCTTTCATACTAACTTGCCTCATAATTTTAAAAATATCTTCTTAGATCCAGAACGCCCTCTTGATTCCTAAACAACTCAAAATTTAACTATGAGACTCTACAGCCATATCATTTTAAAGAGACATTTCTTGACTATAGTTTGAAAGCTAAAGTGTGAAATGAAGCATGTCATTGATCATGAAATGTTGAATAATTTATATCAGGTATGTGTTTTTAAAGAAGTGAGGAAGTAGAGTATCAGTTTAGACAGAAACTTGTGGTGTCTGAATGGCAGCCAAAGAAAAGAACATAGCATGTTACAAATTTGTGGAATAGTCATATTAATGAAATGAATTTTAGATAAGAAATTCTCACATTAGTGTGAGAATGAATGAGATGAAAATTCTTTATATTGAATGGCTTGTTCAGGTTACTTTTGGGGGGGGGTGCCAAGTTTTAAAATACTTGTTTTTAGCTTTCCACTACTAAAGCACATTTATAATAATAAAACTAGAAATTTATAATTTAAATTCAAATTATATGGACACAAAATATTGATTTGAAAAATATTTGAGGGACACCTTGAAGGTAATGGGAATATTCTTGGTTAAAGCAAAATGTATGTGTGTGTAACCAACTGAACTCTCCAAATGGTGTTTTTCAAATAGGTGCTTTATGCTGGAGAGATGGCTGAATGGTCACAGGCCTGGTGTGACCTGGGAAGTTCCATCCCCAGGACCCACAAAGTGGAAAGAGGGTTTCATAATAGGACATTATCCTGCAACTTCCTGCAAACTTATACGCCTGGCCCCACACAAGCACACAACAAGATCAATAAATAATTGTTACATTTTAAAATGAGTATATTTTGTGGTATTATGCTGTGTATTAAATTTCATAATAAATGTCTTTTAAATGTTCAAAAAATGTTAAATTTCATCCCCATCTATAAATATGCTCTAGTAGCACTCAGGAATATAATTCAGGTTGAGCTGATAAAAATACAGAAAGCATGGACCAAGACAACAATCTACCTTTTATATGGATGCACTCTACGCTCACAGATTCAATCACAGATAGGAGTGAAATACTTAGATAAAGATTGCAATTGTATTGAAATTCATAGATTTTCTGTTCATTTTTCTTTAAATAATATAGGATAAAATAAAGACACTCATATATTTTATATAAGTTATAACAAATACTCTAAAGATTATTTAAAATAGGTATGGCATGTGACTAGTACAAAATATTTTTGGATATGTGTGTGTGCAGTTGTGTTAGTGGCACATTGAACATGTGATAATTAGATAATAACATCCCATGGTGGTCCTTTGTGCCACCTTATTTGAGAAACAGTCTTTTGTTCACAGCTGAATGTGCCAGATTGTGTCAGACTTGGCCCTTGGGTTTCCATGGATTTTCCTGCATTAACTTCCTATCTCACTGTGGGAGCGTTGCAATTATAAGCCTATTATAAGCCTGTTACTACTGTACTTGCTATATACGTGGATGCTGAAGTCAGATCCTCAAGCTTTTATTGCAAGTGCTTTATTCACTGTAACATACTTTTAATTCCTAAACAACTTAATCCTACTGTGAGACTATAATTAACTAGTCCTCAACCACATCAGAGATCTGAGAAGGATAAATATATCTGAATAAACAGGAAGTGCAAAGCAAGCAGCTTCTAAAACTAAGAAATGGCAGACAACTGGATACTTGGACAGTTCCCAACTTCTCATTATAATGTTGGAGTGTCTATCTTCAGCCTATTGGCCTAGTATCTCTGATAGACATTAATTGTAAAGCAGAAATTATGAAAGACTTGCCCACCCTGTCTTGGCAAAGCTAGGCTGTCTACCTACCTGTGTTCAAGTCTTGCCCATTTCAGTCAAAATTCTGTCTACAGTAAAACAAGAGCTTTTTCATTGCCCAGTGGCTACCTTGCCACTAATGCAACCAACTCCAATTGGAAAGTCTTCAATGCTGATCATCTACTTTGAAGTAGAATGGGGGGAGCTGTCAGGAGCTGATATGTCTCAGTGTCAAAAATGTCTTAAATTAATAAAACATCTTTAAATGCCTTATTCAACAGATCTTTTGAGGTTTTTGAAGACCATCTAGCTCCACATATTTGAATAAGCAAATATTGCTTGTCTCTAGCAATTTAATATCTGATTAACTTAGAAAAGGTCTGTGGTTAAAGTAGTACCTAACAAAAACCACAAGTTTGAATGACTATGAACTTGCATTTCTTAATTATCTTAAAAAAAACCAGTTTGTGATAGTTGCTTTCAAAAGGACTAGAACTTCACATTGCATTTTTAAGAATTACATAGGTACAATGCCTTAAAAAGAGTTGATACGGGGCTGGAGAGGTGGCTCAGAGGCTAAGAGCACTGGCTGTTCTTCCCAAGGTCCTGAGTTCAATTCCCAGCAACCACATGGTGGCTCACAGCCATCTACATTGAGATCTGCCCGGGCATATATGTAGAGCAAATACTGTATACATAATAAATAAATAAATAAATGTTTAAAAAAAAAAGAGTTGATACATAGCATGTTGTAACTAAAATATAAGCTTAATTTTGTATCAATATACAAAGATCTATACCAATGAAACCAAACATAATCTTAAATTTCTATCAATATGTAAAGTTATGGAAGTAGATTCAATAATAAACCTTTTATTCTATCATTTCTATATCATGTCTGTTTCCTCTCCCTTTTCTTTTCAAGACTTCTTCCCCTACATAACATAGAAAGAAGGATAGAGAAAAAAAGGACAGAGAGAACTCTCTGAGTCTAACCTCCTATACCTTTCTTAACAAGACCATTTAACAACTTGTAACAAATCCCCCTAAATGCCAACAAACCCATCAAACAACCAAAAAATCCACCTATCCCACCTTTTGAGAAGGAGTCTTTATTCTTTTAAAATTGTTTCCTGCTGATTTGGGATGTAGGAAACCTGTTTGGGGGGGTGCACTTAAAAATGGAAAAATGGTTAAACAAGTTGTTAGTAACATTTGTTGTCCAGTATCTATGTGCTCAATAATTTAAATGTCCTGTGTAGTTGGTAGTCCAAAATTGAACTTTGGGTGGGAAAGTTCAGGGCTTTACTGAAGTCCTGACTGGAACAGTCTGTGAAGCTGGACCATCTTAGCTAGTTATTTTGAAGTTGTTCTGGATGTAGATTTTTGAGGAAAACAGATATTGAGGCAGTTTGCGAGGCAGGATCATCTGAGCTACTTGTCTTGTTGTCTTTGGTGTCTGACCCCTTTTCTTGGACATTTCAGTTGTCCAGTGGTCTGTGGACTCCTTAGTTGGATGTTTTTGTTCTCCTGGAAAGACAAGAACAGAACCCTGCCCTAATCATGTCTCTGAGTGGTTTCTTGTTTTTAGCAGGTTATATCTTTCCAGGAGCAAATTGGTTTTTTGGCAATAGAAAAAAAAGTATTATCTTTAAATTGAGATTGAAAAAATCTTTTGAAAATTTGAAAGTAAATATACCTTTAAGTGAATAAATTTTGAGATTGATTTTCACCCTGACTTTTTCAAGCAGCTTTTAAATTTAAACCTTTGTAAATCCTATGTGCCTGCCTCTGCTCCATAAGTGCTGGGATCAAAGGCATTTACCTCTCAATTACTGGGATTAAAGGTGTCAACCACCACACCTAGATCTAAGTTTTTCTCCACTTGGAACTTGCTCTGTATCAGGCTGGCCTTGAACTCAGAGATTGATATGCTTCTGTCTTCTGAGGGCTAGGATTAAAGTCGTATACCTCCCAAATGCTGGGATTAAGGGTGTGAAACATCACTGCCTTGTTCATTGTAACTGTAATTGTACAATTTAGCAAACAATTAACTTTATTTTGATCTGCTTTGTCTCTGCTGGATTAAAGGCATGGCCTACCTGCTGGAGGCCCCCTTGGGCATTTCCCAACAGCAAAGGTTACTGTGCCTATTGCTTGTTGATGTGCATTCATTAGTCCAGTGCCACCCTTTGCCACATATTTTATCATAGTTAGATAAATATTTTATCTTAGTTCCAAATTACTCCAAATCGTAGAGATGTAGAAAAAAAGTTTGAATTGTAGTGACCTTTAATCTACTTAAAATGTTTTAAATCCCTCAACTGCATTTTTGAGACCAAACAACAAAAATATACTTTTTAATTTAAGAAGAAAACTCAAATTCTGATGTTCAAGATGGTGTGGGCTATGTGGCAATCTAGAATCTAATATTCTAACATGGAATTAAGACTTAGGACATGTAGTTCAAGAAAACCCACTTTTTCATTTATGCCAGTAAGGTAACTATGCATTTGGTAAATTATCATTTAAAAATGTTATTTTTAATTTTTTTTTATTATTTTAATACCTAGATAACCATTTATGAGGTGGGGTAGTTGGTACCTTTGAAAGACCAACAGATGTTGTGTCTTGTTTATGGATAACTGGACAGTCCATGATTGTTTTCAATAATAACTTTTAGTATTTTTCTCAGAAGCATTCTTTATTTTATTGTTTGTTTCTGAGATTGGAGGAATTGTAAACTCTGTTTCTATTGCTACAACAAGGCATGACCCCATAAATTCATGGCTGTATTAGCCACATATGGCTTTAATTTTCCTATTTAATCTTCTGGCCCTATACTCTGAACCCATATTGCAATTTTTATTACCTGAGATAAAGTTCCAATCTGTAGGAGCTGAGTATTTACTTCCTAAAGAGGTCAATCTGCATGCCAAGATTTTGATGAAATTATTGTTACATCCGATCCTGTCTCTACTAAACTTTCAATCAATTTTAATTCCATTTATTTGTATTTTTAGCTTTTGTCTCTGATCATTTATAGCAGTTTGCCAAAATATTTGTTTTGTGGTATCTTCTAAATTTTTTGTACTATTTATTGAAGCTGTTCTGTCCTTGATTACATCCAGAGCAGTACTGCTTTTTACAACAGGCATTACATCTTTTAATTGCTCTGTGGTTGAGTTTCTCCTATAGTGACAGGGAATGTTTTTATTGAATTTGATATTGGAGCCTGCTGGAGGCCCGCTTGGGCATTTGGGCATTTCCCATCAGCAAAGGTTACTGTGCCTATTGCTTGTTGATGTGCATTCATTAGTTCAGTGCCACCCTTTGCCACATCTTTGCATACTCCAGAAGTCTGAGCCCTTCTTTTTGGATTGTTTCTAGAAAAAAAAAAAAACTTGTTTCTAGGAATGACTTAAGCTTCTGTAAGGCAAAAGACACTGCCATTTGAACAAAAGGGCAGCCTACAGAGTGGAAAAAATCTTCACCAACCCCACATCTGACATAGGGCTAATATCCAAAATTTACAAAGAACTCAAGAAAATAAATGCCAAGAAACCAAATACTCCAATCAAGAAATGGGGGAAGAGAGCTAAACAGAGAATTCACAAAGGAGGAATTCCTAAAGGCTGAGAGACACTTGAATACTCAGCATCCTTAATCATCAGAGAAATGCAACTCAAGACTCTAAGATTCCATCTCACACCTGTCAGAATGACTAAGATCAAAAGCTCAAATGACAACACATGCTGATGAGGGTGTGGAGAAAGGGGAACTCTCCTACATTGCTGGGGGGGAGTGCAGGCTTGTGCAACCACTATGGAGGTCAGTCTGGCAATATCTTATCAAACTTGGAATAGCTCTGCCTTGGGACCCAGCCATACCACTTCTGGGTATAGACCCAAATGACTCCTCACTGAACCAGAAGGAAGTGCCTCATATATGTTCAGAGCAGCCTTATTTGTAATAGCTAGAAACTGGAAACAACCCATGTGTCCCTCAACTGAAGAATGGATTAAAAAACTATGGTACATCTACACAACGGAATACTACTCAGCTATCAGAAACAAGGAAATTATGCAATTTTCAGCCAAATGGATGGAACTAGAAAAGATCATCCTGAGTGAGCTAACCCAGACTCAGAAGGATGCACATGGCATCTATTCACTTATAGTCAGATTTTAGCTATATTGTACAGGATAACTATACTACAACAAGTGCACCAAAGGGAACATGAACATAGACTTTTTTGTTTGTGTTCTCTCCCTGTCATTGAGACACTTTTCCCTGGTGGTACTGCTTTGTAGGCCTCCAGTGTATAAGGAGGCTCTTGGCCCTCATATGACTGGTGAACTGGGGTGGGGGAATGTTATGTAGGGACACTCCACTCCAGAGGAGTGGGATGGAAGGGTTAGGGGGTAGAGGGAGGGAGGGCGGGACTGGGAAGGGTGGAAAGAAGACATTATGATGGAGATGTAACCTGAAGCAATAAATAAATAAATTTTTAAAAATCCCTTTTTTAATGACCTTTCTTATCACAACTGAAACATCTGGAATTTTGAATTTTCCTTGTTTTTTTATAGCTAAGTAGTATTCCATTGTTTAAATATATCACAGGTTTTTTGTTTTGCTTTTTGTTTTTTAATACATTTTTCAGTTGAGGGATATCTAGGTTGTTTCCAGTTTCTAGCCATTACAAAAAAAAAAAAAAAAAAAAAAAAAGCTGCTATGAACATAGTTGAGGAGATGTCCTTGTGGTTTGATGAGGAATCTTCTGGTTGTATGCCCAGGCATGTTATGGCTGGGTATTGAGATAGAGCTATTCCAAGTTTTCTAAGATATTGCCAGACTTATTTCCACTGTGGTTGTACAAGTTTTCACTCCCACCAACAATGTGGGAGTGTTCTCCTTTCTCCACATCTCGCCAGAATGTGCTGTCATTTGAGTTTTTGATTGTAGCCATTCTGACTGGTGTGAGATGGAATGTCAGAGTCATTTGGGTTGCATTTCTCTGATGATTAAGGATATTGAGCATTTCAAATGGCTCTCAACCATTAAAGTTTCCTCCTTTGTGAATTCTCCGTTAAGCTCTGTACCATTTTTTATTGGGTTTTTTGGTTTCTTGGTGTTTAATTTCTGGAGTTCTTTGTAAATTTGGATAACAGCCCTATGTTGGATTTGGGGCTGTAAGATCTTTTCCCAATCTGTCATTGCTGCTTTGTTCTAACAACAGTGTCCTTAGTCTTACAGAAGCTTTTCAGTTTTACAAGACTCCATTTATTTGTTGTTGTTCTTAGAGCCTGAGCTACTCGGGTTCTGTTCAGAAAGTTGTCACCTATGCCAATGAGTTTGAGGCTTTTCCCCACTTTCTCTTCTGTTAGATATAGTGTGTCAGGCTTTATGTTAAGGTCTTTGATCTGCTTGGACTTACTTTTTGTGCATTTTTTAGAAATTACTTCTCCTATTAGATTAACATCATAACTAATATCAGATGTATCTCTAATCCATTTCTTTACTGATGCTGATCTTGCTTTTAGTGGTTTAACCTTTTTTTTTTTTTTTTTTTGCATTCCGAATTATCATTTTCAAAAGCCAAAGTTTCAATTAGTACTTTTCTGACTTCTGGATTTGATCTTTTCTCTCTACAGCTGAAGTCAATCTTTGCAAAAATTCAGTAAAAGCTTCTCTTAGCCCTTGTATAATTGTAGTAAATGACTCAGACCCCTTTCCTGACTCTTCAATCTTTTTTAAAAATATGTATTACTTCACATTACATCTCCATCACAGTGTCCTCTTTCCACCCCTCCCAGTCCCACTTTCTAACCTTCTACCCCTTATCCCTTCCATCCCATTCCTCTGGAGTTGTGTGTCCCTACATAACAGTCCCCCACCCTAGTTCAGAACTCATATGAGGACCAAGAGCCTCCTCATACACTGGAGGCCTATAACACAGCACCACTAGGGCAAAGTGTCTCATTGATAGGAAACAAACTCTATGTTCCTGTTCCCTTTGTTGCATTGGTTGTAGTATAGTTATCCTGTACTATATTCATAAAGGAGGAATCCCTAATGGCTGAGAGACACTTGAAGAAATGCTCAGCATCTTTAATCATCAGAGAAATGCAACTCAAGACTCTGAGATTTCATCTCACACCTGTGAAAATGGCTAAGATCAAAAGCTCAAATGACAGCTCATGATGGCGAGAGTGTGGAGAAAGGTGAACACTCCTCCATTGCTGGTAGGAGTGCAAGCTTATACAACCACTATGGAAATCAGTCTGGCGATATCTTACAATACTTGGAATAGTTCTACCTTAAGACCCAACCATTCCACTTCTGGGTATACAACCAAATGATTCCTCACCAAATCCCAAGGAAGTTTCTTCATCTATGTTCATAGCATCCTTATTTGTAATAGCTAGAAACTGAAAACAACCCAGACGTCCTTCAACTGAGGAATTGATTAAAAAAAAAAAAAAAAAAAAAAAAGCTGTTCTACACAATGGAATACTACTCAGCAATCAGAAACAACAAAATCATGCAATTTGCAGCCAAATGGATGGAACTAGACAAGTTCATCCTGAGTGAGCTAACCCAGACTCAGAAGGATGTACAAGGCATCTATTCACTTACAATCAGATTTTAGCCATACAGTACAGAATAACTATACTCCTGACTCTTCAGTCTTATTCCAAGCATTTAAAGCTGCTAAACGACATAGCACCAAGGTGTGATCAAAATCAAGCTGCTTTTATAAATCAGCATATTCGCCTTCACTAGCAACTTACCCTTAGAAAATCAATACCTCTGTCCTGATTTCGTTATTCTTTAGTATTAGTTTCTTCTTTCCACCATGTTCACCATTGTAACAGATAACTGGGATCTATTATTGCTGTTGCCAAATCTTTCTAGTCTTGAGGGATAAATCTGTTTTGAGTTGTCCATGAATTTAGAATCTGTTTCACATAGGATGAATACACCATTTGGGACATTTGCTTCTTTAAATCTCCTCTAATCTAATGAATCTATAGAATTCCATATATTTTTGTTATAACCTAGGGGGTGCTTATCATCTCCTGATAGATCTTTTATTGTAACTGGATATAGTAAGGTTTGTTTTCTAACAATCTTGGACCATCCCCTTTCAGTTTCATCTTGCAGATGCATGGTAGGCTCTTGTCTAATATATTTCTCTGTGTCTGAGAAATATTTTCCTTATTCTCATGTATAGGTCTTTCTAAGGCTTATTTAAATTCTTCTGTCTGTGAGTACTTTCCTTGTTCTTGTTTATAAGTCTTTCTAATTTTCCTTATAAGACTTGTATCTCATCAATCCATTTTTCATATTTTTCTTTTTCCTATATCTCTAAAGGTTTTTTCCTTTGATCACGTGTAGAAAGCCATTATGGGTATTAAAATAAGGTATAAAATACCAAAATTATAATCATAATCAGAATTAACATGTCAGCTTCTGGTAAGCCAGTTAACCTTTCATTTTCTGCTTCTATTTTCAAGCCATCTAGGGTAGCACTATACAAGATCCTAAAACCTTCTAACACAGTACTTCCCATATCTAACTTTCTCCTTGAAGAATTCCCATATGACTTACAAAATCTGGTGGCTTCTCAGTTTTTCCAAAGCTGGAGTGATTTCTTTGTCCTTGGTTTCTTGCCACAAGTTGGAGTACCAAAATTTTGTATTAGGCCCGAGGACTTATGTCTCCAGGTGAAAAGAGCTGAGACCCAGGGTTGCCCTTATGCCTGTAAAATAAATACGCAAAAACCTTTTAATATTTCAACGCTTAGGACTAAGCTGTGCAGACTCTCAACTAGCTCATCTAATTAACCTGACAACCTAGTACAACCAGCCACGTTGCTTGCTGTATCTTCTGAGCCCATAGACACATATGTCTCCTTCTGTGTCTTCTGGCAAAGAGAGAGCTTCCTCTATGTCTTCTCAGAGTTTCTTTCTTCCTCCCAGGAAGTCCTACCTTCCTATTCTTTCTCTACTAAGCTAATTGGCAATCATCAACTTTTATTATCCAATCAGAGAATGCTTCAGATAGGGCAGTAACCAGATCTGAGAGCATTGAAATCAGCATCTGAAAACTGCATAAGATTTTTCTCCAACATTGAAGGCCAGGAATGGTGTCTCCCATGGAGGTAGAATTAGAGGTCACTATGAATTTATCAATATGACTTCTAGGAAAGATATTTGTATCTGGAATTTGAATCTGTATTCTGGAAACATAATTGCAACAAGCATTCATCTTGTTGGGTGCTGAGCCATCTCTTCAACCTTCAAATAGCTACATGGTATAGAAATTTAGCATCCATAATTTTAAAAAATAACTAAATCTAGGAGATTAATTATTCCCAAAGAATTATCTCTGATTCTACCTATTATGTTTTCTAAATTATTACATTTATTTATTTTAATATCTGTGCCTCCTTACTTTCTGGATGTTATGTCAGACATGGTTAAAGTTGAAAATTTTGTCTTATTAGGAGGAATCATTAAAAATATTATTAAGACATATTTTATTAGTAAGTAAAATATACTAAAAAACATAAGAAGACATAGAATTCTTTATAATCACATAACTTTTATAGCTCATAAATCAATAAATGGAAGCATGCAAAATTCTCAAAACAATCACAAACCAATATTTTATGTTCAAGAAAATAATCTGCCAATGTTTTAAATCTGTGGGAGTTGGTGTTAAATTTAAAAAGACTCTATAGACATTTCTAAACTTGAAGTCTTCACTTAACTTACTATTAAATCTCTGTTGTACATACCCTTGCATACTCTACAATATAAATATTGCATATATTATTATTTTTTTACAGGTACATATAAAATTACCCATATGCATCATTAGTTAATTTATCAATGTAGTAAATGTTTTCTTGACCCTTACTTGGTGCTCAACATTGCTATTTAAAGTTGGAATAAAAAACTAATGTAATCAGTGTTGCCTGCCTACAAGTTCATTCTATAAAATAGATGTTTATGCTGAAGTGTTATCCTCTTCTAGCCCCAGCTTCTATTTCCTTAATTTCTAATAATAACATGTGCTTAAATAACTATGTCTCTTTTGCTAATTGTTTTTTTGCCACTTATGTTGGACTTCTGCAACATTGAATTTTAATAAATCTTTTAAAGATTCTATAGAAAACCATGGAAGTCTCACTCAGGAACCTACAGGCTTACATTGGTATAGGTAGTGACATATGCCAAAAAGGGGGGGGGGTCTACATGAACACAGAAATGAAATTAAGTTTTTAGTTTATTCTTGCTGATAGATGACAAGAGGAAGTCAGGGAGATTGATGAGCAGTTGCTGTTTATCCACTCGCATTATTGGTGAATAAGCAGAGCATGTGAGTTCTCTTTTCAGCCTCATTAAATAAGTTAATCATATAAATCAGAAGGAAAATTCTAGACAACATGGGGAGCACTTAAACTTAAGCAATGAATTTGTTATTGCTAAGATATAAACAGATGTGATTGTGTTCAAGTGTCAATCAAAAGGTGTTGCATATTTTAGATCTAAAGTAAAAAAATAGAATATTGAAAAGTAATTTCTCTAGTTTTATTACTGTTGCTGGGATAAAATACTCTGACAAAAGAAAAATAACTAAGGAAGGGGCTGGTGAGAAAGCTCAGTGTTAAGAAAAGGTTCTGCTCTTCTAGGGTCCTGGAATTCAGTTCTCAACACCTGTGTGGGACACCTCATAACCTGTAACCTCATCTCCTGGTGACCCAATACCCAGTTCTAAGTTCTACATGCTTTTTTTTTCCTCCAACATTTATTCATTTCTTCAAGTTACATCAATCACATTTCCCTCCTTCCTCACCCTCCCAGTCCCACCCTCCTACCCTCTTCACCCTCACCCTCCTATCTGATTTTTTAAAAATTTAAGGTGTATCTTTTTCATGCCAACAACTCTGCCTTTTAGTCCAATAAAAGGCTATTTTTCTTATAACAATAAATACAATCAGAACAATTAGACAACAATTATGAAAATTATAAGGTATAACATACATTCCCAATGTCAATTCCATATGAATTTGGCAACTGATATTAATATTCTATTATCTATCTATTTATCTATCTCAATGAGTTTAAAGTTCTATACCTAACTCAGTTTCCATCCTAACTTGTATTGCCAACTTATAAACATCTTAGATCTAGAACATCCTTTTAATTCCTAAAAAACTCAAAACTTAAATGTGAGACTATAATTATCTAGTCTTCAACCATATCAGAGATCTGAGAAAGATAAATATATCTGAATAAAGAGAAAATGCAGTGTCAACAGCTTCCAAAACTGAGTAATGACAGACAACTGGCTACCAGGACAGTCTCCAATGTCTCTCAATACACTGTGACATCTATCTTCAGTCTTTTGGCCCCATATCTCTGACAGACATTAATTGTAAAGCAGGAATTATGAAGGATATGCATATCCTTCTTGGCAGAGCTAGGCTGTCAACTTACCTGTTTCCAAGTTTTGTCCTTTTCGGACAGCATTCTGTCTACACTTGAAGTAAGGGATTTCTCTTGCCCAATAACAAGTTTTCCATTATGCAGCCATGTCCAAATGGAGATTCTTCTATGCTCATCATCTACTTGGAGTAGAATAGGGGGTGCTGTCTGGAGCTGATGTATCTCAATATTAAAATCTTAAGAGAACATCTTTGAATGCCATATTCTATAGATCTCTTGAGGTTTTTGAAGACCACCTAGCTCTCTCCTTATATTTGGATAAGTAAATGTTACTTGTCTCTTAACAACATATAGCAGTCCCTATACCACACACATATACACATAAAAACAATAAAATTAAACTTTAGAAAAAAAGCATTAAGAGAGGGTTTATTTTAGCTCAAAATTCCAAGGTATAGTTCATCATAGCAAGGAACTCAAGGCAACAGGAAGTTTAATAACTAGTCACATCAGATTCATTGCCAAGAACAGAGAGAGAGAGAGAGAGAGAGAGAGAGAGAGAGAGAGAGAGAGAGA
>CAJQZJ010032114.1:1862838-1879304 GCA_907164525.1 Lophiomys imhausi
AATGTCCAGTCCATATGTATTTGGTACCTCATTTTAACATTCTACTATCTAACCATCTCCATGAGTTTAAAGTTCTATATCTGACTCAACATTCATACTAACTTGCAACACAATTTTAAAAGTATTGCCAAGACAGGGTAGGTAAGTCCTTCATAACCCCTGCTCTACAATCAAGGTCTGTCAGAGAAATGGAGCCAAATGACTGAAGATCGATGCTGTAATGTATGGAGAGAAAATGGGAACTGTCCAGGAAGCCACTGGTATGTCATTTCTTAGTTTGGGAAGCTGCAGGTCCTGTACTTCCTATAAAATCAGATATATTTATCCCTCTCAGGTCTCTGAGGTGGTTGAAGAACAGATAGCTAGAGTCTCATAATTAAATTTTGAGTTGTTTAGGAGTCAAGAGAGTGTTATAGATCTAAGAAGATACTTTTAAAATTGCTGTTTGTTTTTCTACAGTGACTTTTGATATTTCTCTCTTGAAATAACAAAGGAGAGTGGCTAAGAGCTTGTATTGCTCTTCAGGAGGACCTGGGTTTAGTTCCCAGAACCTGCTTTGGACAGTTCAAAACCATCTATAATTCTAGCTCCAGAGAATACAATAGTCTTTTCTCAGCTTTTTGCTCAACTGAACACATGTGCACAAACCCACACACAAACACACAGGCATTCACTTAAGTAAAAATAAAAGTTTATGGGCTTCAGGGATGTCTCAGTGGGTAAGAGCACATATGTTGTTGCAGAGGACCCAGGCTTATTTCTAGCACCCACATGGCAGCTCACAACCCTCAGTATCTCCAGTTCTGGTTCTAGATAGGTCCACTGACCTCTTCTAGCATGTGCTCAAGCAAAACAGTTGATCCCAAAACTAAATTTAAGCCTTTAAAAATAAACAAGAGAAAAGGTAACCTTCAAAGACACTTCCCAATAGCAGCTCAGTACATTTGTTTCCAGGTTCATGTTGCTTGACTCTTCCATGATTATTTAGGGTATATACGGCACGTTAATGTCCACTTTCAACCAACAATGTTTCAGTACTCTGACCTGAGTTGTGCGTAAAATACCTACATGAGTTTACTGCCAGAACATTCATCCCTAAGCTAAAAACCCAAAGTCTGCAGTGCTCCAAAATCCAAAACTCTGTAAGCATCCTTTTGCTATTGGTTCAGATATCACTCTAGGAAGTATGGATGCTGATAACTATCTGCCTCATGCAGTTGAATAGTGAGAAAACCAGGGGCCAAGGGATGGATTTCTATCTCTGTGCTCACCCACACTAAGAAGTCACTTTGTTACATCTATACATCCTACTTTCACCCTCTCCCTGAATATCTTCTTTGTCAATGGTTGTCCTCTCCATTGTCTGCATCTATCATTGCTTTCTGTTTTTTTCACCTTCATGTCTCCTTCCATTATTAGTACATATTGATGTTTTCCAATCATCTCTGAACTTTGATGAGGGTATTATGATGGTCCTTGGAACCCAGCTTCAGCTCTGTGCCAATGTAACAGGTCACTTGGCCTTCTCTGTCCTTGCTCTAGTTCTCTGTATCACACTCAGCAAATGACTGCTGTTGTTAAATGCACCACCAAGGTTCCCAAATTTTTGGTTATTTTTATTTCATATCCACCAATGATTGATTGTAATATTATTATTTTTACTACATGAAGTTGTTCACAACCACATGTCACTCCAGTGCTCTCTTCTGGCCTCTACAGACACTGCACTCACATGAACACATACACCTGCATATACACATACATGTACACATGAAGAAAAATTAAAACAATTTAAAAGAGAATTTCATGGGAAAATGTCCATGCTTAGGACAAATTCATAATTTTTAATATTCTATAATCATGGGCCTTGTGCATGGAATTACTATTACTGCAATCTTTTCTCATTAACTAAATTTCCAAAGACTCTAGCTGGACTCCCATTCATCTGATTCCCAACCTGGAGATCCTGTGTTAAAAGAAACAGATAAGCCCTAAATTTACAAATGCTAACATTTAAGGTTGTCTTGGCATTAGCCCAAGAGACAGCATTGTATGTCATTCTTCCTAACCTATTGTTCATGTAATGGATAGTCTCCTGTTTAGTGAATCTTATGATCCCGATCAGGATATAAACTAGAGCATCTGTATTCTTGTGCACTGATTGGTTGTGTGCTCTAGAATTTTTGTTACAAGAAAAGCACGTTTTGGTGTTTCTTTCCCATTGCTGCCTTTAAATCACAATGAAACTCAGATAGTTTTTTCTGCCCACACACTCTGTTTTCCTACGTCATACTTTTGCTACTGCAGGAATTTTAACAAGAGTTATAAATCTAAAGGGTCCAAATACCTGGAAATTTCTTCCTGGCCTGCTTTTTCATCACCTTCATATGGGAACCTGGTGTTTCTTTGAGTAATGGTGAGCTTTGAGAAAACATATTACAGAAATCAGTGGCACCTTTTGTTTCACAACAAGGAAGTCCTGGTCTTCCAGAAGAAGTTGTACCTTCTTCTCATAAATTAGTGGAGAAACTTTATGGTAACTTTTACCACCTCAATTCAATCTGTGTTTTTTCTGGTTCTCAATATTTTTGTTTCAATCAAGAACCCCCTATATCTTTACTGCAATGAACACTGGGAATTTTAAAGAAATATATAAATTTTACTTAATACATTGCTAGCCAACTGCTAAGAAATTCTCAGTTCTTATATCAACAAAGTAGGTTAAACAAACCCAACACTTAAAGATCACTCTATATCTTGAATTAGATGATATAAGTTAAATGCTAATATTGTATTTGTCCTAACACAAATCCTCATAAATATTTAATGACATGCAATTATAATCTTTGAACCCATTGTATCCTTGATTAGTGACTCAGAATCTTATAATTGAAAGATTTGTTTGATTTTCCACTTTGATTTTTAATTCACATACAATTTTACAAATTTGTTCAGTATGATATTTCAGTATGCATACACATGTGTATATGTAATGAACAAAGCAAGCTGGTAAGACATCAGTTATTTCAAATATGATTGTTTATTTATATACAACATTCAAGGGCCTCTGTTCTAACTACTTTGAAACATGTAATCCATTATTATTGGTTATAAAACTTAGGAGCTTATCATGTCTGTCTAACCACCCAATGATGAGTCTCTACATTTCTCTTTTCCCCTTAAACACATGACAACCACTGTTTCACTCTGAATTTCTTTCAGGTTGACATTTTTTACATTCTACATATGAAAACAATCATGTGATGTTTGTTCTTCTGTACCTTGCTTATCTTACTTGACCTAAGATCCACTCCAGGATCCACCCATGTTTTTACAAGTGATAGGATTTCATTCTACTTCTCATAAACATATAGAAAACATAGTTTCAATGGCTCAACAACTTGGAGAGTGATCATCTTAACTATTATGAATAGTGCCCAAGAAAGTGGAATTATCAGTGCTTATTCAACAAACTGGTTGCAATTCCTTGGAGTAAGTGCCCAGTAGTGTAACCACTGGCTGGTTTGATGGTTCTGTTTTTGTTGTTTTGAGGAGCACCCATTCTGTTTCCACATGGGCTGCACTCACCATTACTGTTCCTATCATCACTGTGAAAAGTGTTTCCTTCTCTTTGCATCATTCCTAGAACTTAAACATTGTTTCTTTGAGCACTCTCATTGGAACAGGCCAATATCTCTGTGTGGTCTTGATTTTCACCCTGATAGCTAATGATACTGAGCAATTTTCCATGTATTTTAAAGAATTCTATATCTTCTTTTTTAAAACATATATTTACTAATTCAAGTTAAATCTTGATCGCAGCCTCCTGATTCCACACTTCCACCCTCTACCTCCTCTCCCTTCTATCTTTCTCCTCGGGTGACAAGGACCTCCACATATCAGTCCCCCTCAGTTCATCAGTCATATGAGGGCTAAGAGCTTCCGCTTGCTCTGGGTCCTGACATGGCAGCTCAGCTAGGGTAAAGTGTCCCACTAACAAGTAATAAAGTCCATGACTGAGACTGACCCCCCCACCTGCTAGGGATCTGCATGAGGATCAAGTTGCCTATCATCTATATTTATATGGGGGGGGGTCTAGGTCTGTTTAAGCTTCTTTCTTCTTTCTTTGGTTAGTGTTTCAGTCTCTGTAAGCCTCTAGGGGGTTAGATTGGTTGTTTCTGTTGATTTTCATGTGTTGTTCATTTTCTCCTCTGGGTCTCTCTTTTCCTCCTCCCTCCCTTACATAGGACTACCAGAGCTACACCTAATGTTTGATCATGTGTCTCAGCATCTATTATAATCTGCTGCTGGGTGGAATTTATCATAGGATGGTTGTGCAATGTTCCTGTTCCTTTGGGTCTGTGGGTTTTTGGATAGTTATCCTGTACTATATGGCTAACATCTAGTTATAAGTGAATACATGTTATGTCTATCTTTCCGTTTCTGGTTTAGCTCACTCAGGATATGCTCTCTCAGAATAATGGATTAAAAAAAAAAAAAGCTGTGGTACATTTACCCAATGGACTACTACTCAGTTATCAGAAATAAGGAAATCATGTAATTTGCAACCAAATGGATGGACCTATATTTTCTTTTGAGAAATGTGTATTTAGGCCTTTGTCTATTTGTGATCAGATCACTTTTGGTGTCTTGGGTTTGATGCTATTGTTGGGTTTCCTCACATACTCTGCATGCTAATTTTTTATCAGATGAGAAATTCCAAAATATTTTCTTCAATTCTACGTTATGTCAACACTTTCTTTGTTGTGAAGAATCTTTAGTGTTTAATCTAGTCCTGTCTGTCAATTTTTGCTTTTACTGTCTGTGCTTTGGGTAGCCATTCCATGCCATAATTAAAAAATAGAGAAAGATATTCTTCCCAGTCAGCTGCATGGGAACATTTCTTCAAGCAGTCTCATTTTTAGATCTGAAACATTACTTACATCCAGTCTTCCATTTTTACTTCCATTTTTAGATTCAGAAAGAATAGGATGCACAGGGTTGATAAATTGATCAAAGAACGAATGGTTACCAATAGAGCTCACTATGTCCCAGTCATCCCATCTTTCAGCATCAATTCTAAAGTTGTAACTGAGTTTTCAGCATTTCAGTCATATGGCTATTTTCACTTTGATAGTAAAATTCCTCTCCTTATTACACAACATGTACTTCCGTACCATTTAGGATATGAATGTGATAATCCAAGGTTCTGTTTACTATATCTTTTAGGTCCTTGACTTCATGAGAATTTTGTGTGTTAAGTAATTTTTCAATTTTAATATCTTATTCCAGGAATGACAGATGCAAAATGTGTAAAACCAAGTAGTAATTTTGTGTAGTTTTAGACGAAATAAGTGTTACCAATGTATTTAAAGTAGACTGGAATAACTTAGTCTTATATAGCCTAGTGTATTAAACTTTCTTTCAGGTCAGGACATCTCCAGGTTTCATGGGTTTATTAAAGAAAAAAGAGTGATTATGCAGGTATTAAGTATTACAGATAAACAGATTATTTAAAGTTCTGGATATCTAAGGTTGAACATTTCATATTATGTTTGAATATAATATATTCTTTATATTTTTTATCAGTGTCAAAGATTGACTTGCATGTTAGCAAAGAAAATAGTTATTAAACATTCTACATTGGCTATGTAGATCTTCTTGATTAACATGGGTAGAGTGGGGCTCATAGAGACTGATCCACCAACCAAAGAACTAGCATGGACTGACTGGTCATAGGCCCAGTATACATATGAAGCTAATGGGTTGCTTGGCCCTCAAATGGATCCCCTAAGAACTGGATTGGGGACAATCTCAGACTTGGTCTATGTTGCCTCCCTCTGGACCCCATTTTCCTAGCAGAGCTGCCTTGTCTTGCCTCAGTGGAAGAGGAGGCGCTTAATACTGATGCAACTTGATGTGTCACAGTGGGATTGTACTGGGTGAGTGGGTATGGAAGAATTGTGTGGGAGGGTACAACTGGCAGGAGAGGAGATAGGGGGCTGTGATTGGAATGTAAAATACACAAATAAATAAATCTAAATTTAAAAATAAGTAAAATAAAATGTCACAATAAAAACATTCTACATTGGCTAGAAATCTATATAGAAGCTGAATTTCCACCTATATGAACTAGAACTAGTGCAATAACACCAATGACATTCTTTTAATATATATATATATATACTATATATGTGTGTATATATATATATATATATATCTTCCATAAGAGAAAAAAATAAAACCTTAAAATGGAGAAAAATCAATTTAAAGTATTTATTAGATTAGCTAATTATTCTTAATATGTAGATCATTTCGAAGCTTGGACTGTATGAAATATACCCAAGTTTTTCCTCTTCAGTTCTTCAATGAAGCTACATATGGGGAAATGACATATTTTAGCCATATGGAAGACAGAGACACTAATCTTAGTTTAATAATTTCATTGGACCACCTATTCCCCCCTCCTATTCCATTTGTTTTTTCTTCTTCTACTAATAAGTAATTTCCAGAACATACTAGGAGGCAGAATATGTGTGTGAATGTGTATGGGGGGCATATGTGTCGCTTAGTGTTGATTACGTTCATGCTAGGTTTTGATGATATTGAATTAGCAGTTGTTTTCCCAGCAAGGTAATGATATTAGACATCTGACGAGAGAAGAGAAAATAGTATTTCATCATTGTGTATGTAACTTAGAATTATTTCTAACAGTAAAATAATTGTCAAAAACTGACATGATAGTAAAACAGTGAGAAAAACTAACTGTGTTGAAAAAGTGAAAATTCTGTTTGATGGGACAAAGATAATTACTCAAAACTATATCATTTCTATCTTTCAAAATGTGCAAGTTGAATGGGTTACTACTATTTACATCCTATGAATATTATTTTAGAAGAATTAAAAGCCTTTCCTTTATTTTGACTGACAAAGCAATCATTTGATTTTACATGATGCTGTTATTACGCATATGTGGCTGTCAAAACATTTTAATATGTTCCATATTTTCTTTTTTTGAGTATTTCTTTATGATTTATTTTATTAGTTATTTGTGTGTATGTGTCGATATGTGCATGAACATGAGTGTCCCTGGAGGCCAGAAGAGGGCACTGGATGCCCTGAAGCTGGAGTTAAAAGTGATTGTGAGCTACCTTATGTGAGTGCTCAGAACCAAACCTGGGTTCTCTGCAAGAACATTCAGCAGTCTTAACAGATGCACCTTGCTTCCAATTTCTACCTCCCCTGTGAGTATTTTAAATAAGCTACATATTATGACTCTCAGCACGAACTAGGAAAGTAAAACACGATTTCTCTCTTGAGAACCCTTAAGCATTTCATCCAATTACGAATCTTTGGATCACTAAAGTCCAACAGAACCCAAAGTAGGTGATAACTGTTTGTAATTCCCTACTGTAGAATTCACTTTCCATTTTATGTTAAGGAATTCATAATTGGAAGTACCATACTCCTTTAATATTGCCAACACCCAGACACTACTTTGTAATGAATAAAGACAAAAACATTCAGTTCCTCAAAATATTGTGGAAAAATTATACATCTAGTTTTAATTAACTTGAATATAATGTGACATTATATTGCCCATATTAAAAAATAAAAAATATCAATTTTCTGGATGTTGCAATCATCCAGGAAAATACAAAAAAGCTATAGTCATCTGAATGAAAGTTGCATGAGACTGACCCCTCAAACATTCCAACATGAACATGGGAGGGACTCATGAGGCCTTATTTATTTTTGAAGAGGTAATACAGTTAATATTTGTTGGGTAGACAACAGGATGACATTGTTTTCAATTGTATAGTCACCGATATAAGTTGCCTATGCTATAGTAAATAACCCAAGTAACCCTAATTAAATTTCAAGATAGGGGAAGGGCAACTAGTTAGAAAGAAAGGGTTCAGAAGGAGAGTGAGGGGGATAAGATATGGTAATAGGATGAATATAATCAAAACAGTTATATATATATATACACACATACATATATACATATACATCATATATATATATATACATATACATCATATACATATACACTCAAACAATAAAGCAAGAGGGTCTGGAGAAATGCATCAGCTATTAAGAGCACTTGCTGTCTTCAAGGAGCTGTGAAAACCCTGAGTGAGTGAATCATGAACAAAAGAATGTGGATTTTGATAGTCATAATTGTTGAGGACTCTGAGATCAAGTGGCCCATGAAAATTGACCAAAACATTGCCCATATAGGACAGGCTCAAGATGGTTAGCAAAAGCTTCCTACAGAGTCTGAGCATTCTTGAATGACTGATCAGCATGTGCAAAGAGTAGCAAATACAGCTTCCCTTCCCCCAAGGACTCTACCCTACAGAGACTAGCTGACACATTTTCCTGTGCTATATTTAATAAAGACTCTGAGGTTCCTGCTTCCAGGTTCCAGTGGTGGTCATAGCAGTAGCATTAGGAAACCCTACCTTAATTCAGTTCATTGTGTGTGTGTGTGTGTGTGTGTGTGTGTGTGTGTGTGTGTGTGTGTTTGCTTTCTTCATTGCACTGCTGTCACTAGTCAGGGTACCAGGACTGAAAACCCTGTGTATAGAAGCAGCTGCACTTACTACAGAGGACTTCAGTTAGGTTTCCAGCACTTTACTGGCTAGTTTTATGTCAGCTTGACACAGCTAAAGTCACTGGAGAGGATGGAGCCTCAAATGAGAAAATACCTCAATAAAATCAAGCATAGACAAGCCTGCAGGTCATTTTCTTAATTAGTGACTGATGGGGAGGGCCCCTCCCATTGTGGGTGAAGCCACCACTGTGCAGATGATCTTGGGTGCTATAAGATAGTTTGAGCAAGTCCATGGGGACGAGGCCAGTAAGCAGCACCTCTCCATGGCCTCTTCATCAACTCCTTCTTCCAGGTTTCTGCCCTGCTCGAATTCTTGTTCTGACTTCTTTTGATGATGAACAATGCTGAGAAAGTATAAACCAAAGAAACACTTTCTGTGGAAGTTGCTTTTGTCATGGTGTTTCATCACCTCAATAGAGACGTCAACTAAAACAAGCACTCAGATGATTCACCAATGCCTGTACCTCTTACTCCAGGGGATATGATGCTATTTTCTGACCTCCGGGAGCACATGCACGTATGTGGCCACACACACGCACATGCCTCTAGACATAAATAAAACAATTCTTTAGAAATAGAGTAAAAATAAAGGAATTGAAGAAAAGAATAACAGTAGACAAAGGATGTAAAAGGGGGTACATTCTGTGTATACAGAGAGAAAGGAATAAAGACAGAATCAAAAGAATCAGTTAAAATTGCAGTGCAGAGATAAACATAGTATCACAAGCCTTTGATCCCAGCACATGAGAGACAGAGGCAAGTACAGTTCAAGGTCAGTTGCCATCCAGGGCTACATAGCAAATACTTTCAATGAAGAAACTCCTTTAAAAAAACAAACACTATATTTATTCACTTAGTTGTTTGTATGTGTTTGTGCTCTGTAACTTGAGTGTGAAGGTCAGACGATGTTTTATAGTAAACACATATTTCTATGTTGGTGTTTCCTTTCTCTGGATGTCCTTCCATTCCATCAAGTTGGTTGTTTATTCAGGTCTTCTGTATTTCCACTGACTTCTGTTGGCCAATTAGCTACGGATGGATATTTAACAAAACACACAACAAAGAATATAGGAAAAATAGTAATTTCCTTAACATTATTTCAAAATGAAATGTGTATTTACCTTTTAAAATTTTGTTAGCTTTTTTCTATAGGCCTTATCTTGTATATATTAAACATGAATTGTGTTTTCATTCAATCAGATTCATTTTATAGGATGAATCCCTAGAAAGAAATCATCCTAAGATATTTACCTTCTTTATCATTTGAATACAGATGAAGATAATTTAAACAATAGTAATATGTGTATATAGTTCTTTTTTAATTTTTAAATTAATTTATTTTACATTCTAATCACCATTCCCCTGCCTCCTTCCAGCTCCTCCCAGTCCCACTAGCTCACCCTCTTTCCCCATCTTTCCATCCCCGTTCCCCCACCACTTGGTACCACACCACTTTGGGATATCAAATTGCATCAGGACTAATTGACTTCTCTTCCACTGAGGCAAGACAAGGCACTTCTGCTAGGAAAATAGGATCTAGAGGGAGGCAGCCTTGTCCAAGTCACAGATAGTCCCTGTTCTATTTGAGTACCAAGCAGTCCATCTGCTTCATATGTGTAGTGTCCCTAGGACTGGTCCATGAATGTTCTTTTTGGTTCAGTCTCTGAGCTCCCTTGTGTCCCAGTTCATTGGTTATGGGCGTCTCCTTGTGGTGTCCTTGATCTCTCCAGCTCCCTCAAACCTTCCCCTGACTCTTCCTCAAGACTTCCTGCTTTTCACCTAATGTTTGGCTGAGGATCTCTGCATCTGTTTTAATTTTCTGCTGGATAAAGCTTCTTAGATGGCAGTAATGTTGAGTTCCTGTCTGGATCCCTCTTTTCATCCATCCACTTCCAATGTCCATTTTATTTTCCCTACTTAAAGGTATTCAAGCATCATTCCTTGAGCCCTCCTTGTTACTTAGTTTCATTGGGTCTGTGGATTGTAGCATAGTTATCCTGTACTTAATGGTTAATGTCCACTTATTAGTGAATAAATACCATAGTTGTCTTTTTGGATCTGCATTAGCTCACTCAGAATGATCTTTTCTGGTTCCATCCATTTGCCTGTAAATTTTATGATATCCTTGTTTCTGATTGCAGAGTACTCCATTGTGTAGATGTACCACAATTTCTTTATCCATTCCTCGGTTGAGGGTATATAGTTCTATAGAACAACTAAGGGGAAACTTGAGGGAATAAAATCTGAAGATTTATACATTGGAAATATGCTGATAGTTCTCATGTCAGAGTTTAATAAACAAAATAAATGTTTTATCATCTTGATATTTAATGAGATATCTTTATTTTTACAAATATACTTTAACATTTAAGTTCATTATTAATATCATTGCTGTTTCAATATTCCCCTGTAGTCCAAGTGGAGATCAAGCACATTATATAGCCAAAGATGACCCTGAACTTGCAGGTGCTGGGCTTAGAGGCATGCAGCGCCATGCCTAGTTTCTGAAGTACCAGTTATGAAAGCAGAACTTCCTGCTTACTCTTAGCAACTGAGCTGTATCCTTGGTCCTCTTTGAGCATTGTCTCATTAGTAAGAATCGTGTACAATCAATTTCAACCATTTCTTCTTCATTCTCTTAGGAAAACTTCAGGATTTTATTCCGTTCTTTTTTAAATCTACATATAGTAGGATAGAAATAGCCTGTGCTCTTCACATGAAAATGGGCATCACCTTAACATGCAGAGAACTGTTTTCTAAGACTAGGATAGAGTAGAAGAAGGAACAATTGATTTCAAAGGGACAGTTTTTAAGATTAGAATACCTGAAAGGGAGACACCTGATAGGAACAAAGAGCGGCAGCTGAGCTCCTTGCTCTTCCACACCCACCAATACCATCTACCAGCAGTTGATGATACTATTAGAAATCACTCTGCCTGCTTCTTCAAACTAATCACTATACCCCATCCTTTCTATTCTTTCATTTTGTTTTGAAACTCTTCTATTGTCTGCTATGTCTGCAGCTCATTTGATGCCTGAAAATAGTGTAATTCTATTGTGTTTATCACTCAGCTCCACAACTATGTGACTCTGATGATTTCCCATTTTTGAAATTTATTTTTATGTATTTCTCACCCACTCTATAAAGCACAGAGAGCTTGGAACATCTTTTATGCTGTAGGGCTGCTCATTATTGTTTACAATGTCATGGTCTACAGTGTATCATGTGTCTATATTTAAATGTGCACAATATCCAATACTCTATCCATTACCAAACTTCTCTTTTCTTGATTTTATATTTCTCTTTTATTTGGATCCAACATACCACCTATTGGCCAAACAAAGATAGGCAGGTACCTTCCCTAATCAGATAAGACAGTGAGTTCTCCCAGCTACAGAGAGAATACTTACTGTATTTTGCCCTTATTATTTACTTTCACTGATATTGTCATGGTTCAAGCCACCATTACCCTTAGCTTAGCTGACAATGATATTCTGACCCTTACCCTCCTCTAAACTGTCTTTCCAAGAGTCTACTTTCTTTTTATCCAAAGTGGTATTTCTAAAATGAATACTTTACCTCTCTTTTAAAATTATGAGTGGATTTTCATTTCACTTGCGATATGGTTCAAATTTAGGCATATTAACAAACAAACAAACAAACTTCTTTGCTATCTGGTTACTTGTTGCATTGCCTTCTCCCATCAGACAACTCTTTTAAGTGCTCTGTTACATTAAAAAGCCTTTATACTAAATCACTTCCAATACTGTTTTTTTTTTTTCCGATTTCATGTGACACTAAGCTTCTCAACATGTGCTCCCTATCTTGGTATATAGTTTTTCTGCATTTCTCTTTACCCATGATGCAAAAGACTTGTTTGTAGTTTAGGATACCGTTCAGGTGGTATAGTACATTTCTGGAATGCAAACAGCTCTGGTTTTGATCCCCAGTGCCACCTAAACTCGGTGACAGGGTACACTCCTGTCTTTGCAGTGCTTGGAAAATGGAGGCAGGAGGGCCTGAAGTTCAAGATCATACTCAGCTACAAGTAGAGTTTAAGTCTAGCACCTGCTAAAGACCCTGAGTCTTATAATCTTTGAGACCCCTCTTCTGTGATGTTACCCAAATTTTAAGTGTCAGAGTTGTATTGTAGATGCCTAAGTTGGGATTGGGACCCTCACAATCATTTGTTACTCTCTGATTTCAAACAGTTGGTGCTTTCTATAATGGTCTCCTGTCTCATGAAGCATTAATAAATTGTAAATCACAATATAGAAAGATTACTCCAGTTTCTATTTTACCATAAAAACTTCCCCTGTGTATTTATTCATTCTGTTATCTTATCAGAGTGATGGGAATAATTCTTGATGACTTTATGCTCTCAGAGTTAGGAGCAGTGAGGTGAGAAGTTGAAAATGATTTTAAACTCTACCACTAGAGAATCTGTAGTAAGCCATCCATTTTCTAGAGTATAATCTCTGATTCTCTGTTTCCAGAAAATGATGTTATCCTCATTCATGTCAAAAGCACTTCATATCTTCAATTAGAAAGTTATTGGATACTTTCAGAACATTCATACCACTATTGTACCATGAACATATCCTTGGACTTCTACATATATGTTATAGAATATGTGCATTTGCACTCATACAGATGAACACTGCCACAGACACAGACATGTATTAAACACACACACACACACACACACACACACACACACATGCACACATGCACACATCAAACAAGAAAAACAAAATAAAATGAAAATACTATAATAAATAAAAACTCATACACAAAGGCTAAAAAAAAAAAAAAAAGAAATCCCCCAAACCATGCAAACTTTAAAGGAGTTAAATTCTTTCTTCAGAGTTCATTAATTTCACATTAAAACTCAAAAATCAAATGAGTATTTGATAAACCATGTATCTGGCAGCTGTCCAGAGGTGGTTTGCAAGGAATTCATTTCAATTGCTAGTTCAACTGTTGCAATATCCATCATACATATTTCTAAGATTTAATTTAACAAATTTACATTACAAGAAAACAACTGGAATAATTTATGTGCCACCCAATCCTAGAATAAAAATTTAAATGTATCTTGTTGTTAATCCATTGTACAAGGACATTTTTCTTCATTCTGTATTTAAATATTTTATACATTTCACTCTTATAAATATTAGCTACTGTCAGTTGTTTTCTACACACACACATATGTATATATGTAATATAAGTATATTTATACTTATATATTTAGTATATATGTGTATATATATTAAAAAGCATCATTAGACTAGCCTTAAGAGTAACTCATGTAGTATGTAAAGCAACAATTATGAAGAATATAATAAATAGGACTCTGATACCACCTTTATAAATAATACATTTTTGAAGGTCAAATATACTTTGTTTATTACTTTGAGAACATCACTGGCAGAAATAAACTTGTCTTGATGTTTTGGGAAAAATATGCTGACTATGGCAAAGAATGAAATAGCCAGGAAGCAAGGAAGTAGTAAATTATTCACATCAATAGACATATATCAAAATCATTAAATTTAGGACTTTGACAGAGCTTTTGTGGTCACTCAGTACAACCCTCCTAAAGAACAATATGATCCCAATATCTTGGTAAAAATATCATGTAGCCACACCTCCCAGTCTGGTATAGACAAGTTTGTGTGAGAGTTTTGAGTTGGACTGGGTATGAGGTTGTTTTCTCTTTGGCTTATTAACAAAACATTGAATAAACATGATGGACTATGAAAGCGTCAGGCATATTTAGTGTTTTCACAGTGAAATATTTGTTTCTCATCTTCATGTGCTCTGGGAATTCAATAAACTTCCCCTTGTGTCCACTGGGTATTCCACAGGCAGGATTTTTCTTGTTCTTCTATGTTCTGTGTGGAACATCCTCCATAATGAGTAGTTGACAACTTTCTAGAATGTTCAGTTTGGGCACATAGTTATCAGTCTTTCTTCTGTAGGTTGCATCTTGTAACCAAGACTGAACAGGAATCCACAGTGTCAAGAAACACATTCCCTGAAGATTCCTAGTTTCTGTTGCTGTATTATCAGCCCTTCCTTTTAACCACACAGGGAAGCATAGTTTTAGCTACGTTCCACAGGACTGTAGTGGAATATCTGATAAAATCAACTTAAGAGAGTAAGAGGTTATTTAGGTTCATAGTTCAAGGGGATACTCTCCAATACTGTGGGAAGGCATGGCAGCAGGAGCCTGATGTGACTGTTCAGGTGCTTCTGCAGTTAGGAAACAGAATATGAACAAGAATTTGGGATCTGCTATAAAACCCCAAAGCCCTTACCCTTCTCATATGACCCACTTCTTCTTTCAAGGCTCTCTCCCCAAAAGGTTCCATAGGCTTTTCAAACAGTGCCCTCAGCTGTGACCATGTGTTGAAGCATTCAAATCTATGGGGATCTTTCACATCAGCACCAAAGGGTACATCTTAAATGTCCAAGTCCTATTTCTATTTTTTTCCAGCCTGAACTAACACAGAAAAGCCATCACTTCTGCAGGATAACTCTTTAAATTTCAGTATAAATTGCCTTCTCCTTAACAGTTTCCTGACAAAACCTTAAGCTGGCATTTCCAGGTCCCATCACACAATTTCCCTTTCCATTGTGTTCACCAAAAAGAATCTCTCCAGTGTGTCACTGCCTGTTATGGAATACAACTTTTCTAGTAAAGTCATTACAGACCCAACCGCTGTCCCAGAATATCACCTCTAGCTAGGATTTACCCATGTGAAGATCGGAAATTCTGTACTGATAGTAGTTTCTTTTTTTTTTTTTTTTTTTTTTTTTGGTTTTTCGAGACAGGGTTTCTCTGTCTGTGTATCCTTGGCTGTCCTGGACTCGCTTTGTAGACCAGGCTGGCCTCGAACTCACAGAGATCCTCCTGCCTCTGCCTCCCGAGTGCTGGGATTAAAGGCGTACGCCACCACCGCCCGGCTGATAGTAGTTTCTGACCTATATTTGTTTGAAGTTTTCTTTTGCTTTATTTTGACTTTGCTGTGGTCTAAAAGTGCATGTATTCAACAGAAACAATATTTTGAAATTTTAATTTTTATCTTTCACTGAGCTAGCAATTTGTGATATAACACTTTCTGACAGTGCAGGGAAGAAAAAAATCTATTATTTACCTATCACCTATTTATCTTTATCACCTATATATCTGCCTCTCATCTATTAATCATCTATCAACTCTCATCTATCATTTTATCTAGTATCTACCTACATTTGAGCCTTTATCATCTCTCTCTCTTTCTGTCATCAATTCTATTTACCATCTATGTATAAATCATCTATAAATCTATTATCTGTCTATCTTCTATTTATGTATCTATCATGTATCTCATCTATCATCTACCTATCTATCATATCCATCTATTCCTTATGTAGGATATGTATTTCGATCTTAAGTCAAATTGAGCCTTTAAACTTGCCATCCCTTCTTATTTTTAATCTAGCATCACATAAATGAAAATATCCTAAAGGCTCTATCACTCAAGGACTAAAAGTCTCTGCATTTTGTTTCAGCTTTGCTGTGTGAATTTTGATGCTATATCAGGCTTTATGATTTTGTATTTTTGTCTGCTTCAACTGCAGACAGACTGCTGTCCAAAAAGGACAAAACTTGGTAGCAGGGAAGTCGACAGCCTAGCTCTGCCAAGACAGGGTAGGTTAGTCCTTCACAATCCCTGCTCTACAACAAATGTCTGTCAGAGAAACAGGACCAAAAGGCTGAAGACTGATGCTGGAATGTATGGAGAGAAATTGGGAACTGTCCAGGTAGTCACTGGTTTGTCATTTCTTAGTATTGGA
>CAJQZJ010032114.1:1879704-1903433 GCA_907164525.1 Lophiomys imhausi
TCAAGAGGGCGTTCTAGATCTAAGAAGATGGTTATAATAGTGATGCAAGTTAGTATGAAAACTAAGTCAGTTATAGAACTTTAAACTCATGGAGATGGTTAGAAGGTAGAAGGTTAAAGTCAGGGGCCAAATATGTATGAACTGGACATTGGGAAGGTATACTGGGCCATTTAACTCTCATAAATGTGGCATATTTAATTCTGCTGTTTTGTATAGAATTTACTGTTATAAGAGAAAGAACCATTTGTTGGAATGAAAAGAGAAGCTGTTGGGGGGGAAGAGGGTGGAAGGGTGGGACAGGAAGGGGGAATAGGGAAGGGTTTGTGACTGAGATGTAACTTGAAAAAAAAATAAAGTACTTATTAAAAAAAATAAGTACAAAATACTTCTAGTCTGTGTTATCCATAATTTTTGCCTTCCAATAGTGCAAAAATTTCCTTGGTGCTGATACAAGGCTTCCTTTGTGATAAAATTTGCACAACATGCTTTTCTGGCTATTTTATTTTCACACTTTCTCACATTAACATAACATCAAAATAGGTTTGATATTGTTGTTAATTCAGTGTCTTTCATCTTTTTTCTTAGCTTCATTTTGGATAATAGAACATCTGATCTATAATGACATGTAGATTATTTAACAATCTTCTTCCTGGGGCATTTTATATTTTCTTACTTATGATTAATTTATTTTATTTTCTTGGACTCAGTTGTTTTTCTCACTTTTTTCTACTTCTGAACATTTTTATCATTATACAATTCATTAAAAAGTTGTGTATGAATATATTTGATATATATAAATATGCATGTTTATTTAGAATATTAAACAGATATATTAGTATCTATTTTATTAGATACTTATAGTATCTAATAGTTTATTAGAAAAATAACTGGAGCATATATTTTTCCTGTATGCTTTCCCATTTGCATTCTTACCAGTCAATCTTCATGTTGACATTTTCACATTTCCTTTTCATACAATAACTTCTCAGTGACTCTGGATCTTGTCACATAGCTATGTTACATATTTCTATTATAAATTAAACAAAACAGTCATTTTGAGCTCATCAATTCTCTTTGTAGCTTTATCTATTCCTTGGTTCAGACTCTTAATCAAGTGTCCATATTATCTCTGGGTAATTGGAAATCAGAAGTTGAAATCAAATGCTTAAAGAGTAGTGGCTTGGTATGTATCAAGAAGAGATGTATAAGTAGAGGCCAGTCTGTGCTGATACCAGCCTGGTAAAGAACCAGGCAGACATAATCTTCTTAGTATTCATGACTCTTCATGAGACAGCTCTACTGCTGAGCCTGAAAAAAAGCATCTGAAAACATAAGTTCAGTTCTCCACATTTGCTTCTTCATATTAATTTTAAATTTCCTTTTTAGGGGTGATTTCTGATCCAGCACTTCCTCTAAATGACTAGTCTGCTAATGACATTTATCTTCCTTATGTTCATTCATTTTAAGGTGTGTGTGTGTGCACATGTGCCTGTGAGTGAGTGTTGATGAGCATATATGCAGTGTATGCTTGATAGTGAATGAGTGTGTGTATCTATGAGTGTGTGTGTGATAAACATGTGTTTCTAGTGACTTGTGCTCAGTCATATTAACACACTCTTTTATCCCCATTTCTACCATGTTATTCCAACTTTTCTGGCCTCTTCTACTTTCAAGTAATTTTAAAATATAACACAGTAAAATTACAAGATTGATTTCTTCGTTTGGACCAATTTCTACTATCCTTCTAATTAATTTTACACATTTGTTCTTTTAGTTTTCATTGAAATATATATCTCAAAAGTGTCCAAAACATCTAAGTGTTGTAGGGTACATCTTTAATTGAGAACTTCCTGGTCCATATAGCAAATTCTAGGTCAGTCAATGCTATAAAGTGAGATCCTGCATAAAAAGCAAAAAATAAAATAAAATAAATAAAAACCACTAAGTTAATTGAACTAGTAATCCTCAAGTTTGTTTGATGGTTAATCTTTATATCTTAATTTCTGGCTAATTTCTGCATTTTCACATCTATGCATTTTATTCTTTAGTCTCTGGATCAGAACAATGACTTAATTAAAATGAAACAGCACCTTTTTATGTTGAACATAAATGGTCTGTCATGACAGGTGGCATAATTATTACCTGTGATTAAAAACAGCATATGTAAGTATTACAAAGCAGAAATCTTGTATGGTAGTATGAAATAATATTGACATTGCACTTAAGGATTCATTACATAGGGATACAACAATTGTAGAGTTGTTGTTATAACATAAAAAGCCCAGACATCAATGTTTACCAATGCAAAGAACAGCAGCAACAACAAACCAAAAATAAATAAATAAATGATAGTTTATTAATATTGCAGATAATACAACATATAAATGTGTGATTAGGTACTGAGGAGATGCTTTATAGTATAGATTTCTTGCAGCTCAGACATAAGGATGGGACTTGATATCCACAGTCCCCATGGAAAAGGTTAGAGGCCTTGGCAGCCTCCAGTAATTTTAGCATGGAGGAGTCAGAGATGGGAAACTGGCTGCCCATATTAGCCGGAAATGGTGAGCTCTGGGTTCAGTAAGAGACCCGTCTTAATAAATAAAGTAGAGAATGATCAAGGAAACATCAAGTTTTCATATGCAAGTGTACATGGATGAGTCCACATACATTTGTAGACCCAGACATACATGTGTAATACATACAAGCACATTGTATCATTATATGTGCACAATTACTTTTCCACTGTGTTGTAAACTATTGACTGAGATCAAATATCAGGTGTAATTTTATTGTCCAGGAAACTGCACAAGTACATAATTTACATATTGATATATTTGTCCTAATTTATTTCTGTATGTTTATACACTATATAAAGATTATACTCAAGGATATGTAAAATGGCAGGAAGATTCAAATAAAGCACATAAAAATATTTTATTTATTTCAACATTATAAATATAGAACCCAAGTGTGTCCCAAGGATCCAATGTCCTCATAAAATTACAATTGGTTTAAAATAAGATTTATCAAAAATTTAAAAATATTTATTTTATTGTTTTAAATTATGAGTGTATCTGTGTAGAGGTGTGTACATGTGAGTGTAAGTGACGACAGATGCTTAGAGATTGTGTGGTAATTTGAATAAGAATGAACTCCCCATACCCTCATATATTTGAATGATTAGTTATCAGAGAGTGGCACTATTTGAAAAGGATAATATGGTTGTGTTGGAGTAGGTGTGTCCTTGTTGAAGGAAGTATGTCACTAGCGGCCTAGCTTTGGGGTTTCAACAACTCAATCTGGGCCCAGTATTGTTCTCTTCCTGATGCCTGTGTATCTGTAGAACTCTTAGTTATCTCTCCAGCTTCATGTCTGCCTGTATGCTGCCATGTTCCCCACCATGATGATAACGGACTATACCTCTGAAATTGTAAGCAAGCCCCAAATAAATACTTTCTCTTTTAAGACTTGTCTTGGTCTTGGTGCCTCTGCACAGCCACAAAACACTGATTAAGACAGATAGAGTTCATGCAATTATGGGCTGCCCAACTCATGTCCTGGGAAGCAAATTCAGACACTACTGAAGAGCAGTACACATTACTGCTGAGTCATCTCTCCAGCCCATACATTTTTATATTAAAACTTACCTTCAACTTCAAACAAATGATAACAACAAAATGTTATAGTAACATACAATATATACACCAAGTGATTCTACATGACAATGTCTGTTCCTAATATTTATAATTTCCTCAACTAATTACTTGGAACCTAATACCCTGTGGTCTATTGTACATTCAAACTATAATGATGACTAAGGGAGAAATTAATAACAGAACAAAATTTTGAAATATTTCATAGCTTTATCATGTTATGATGTGAAAATTTTCAGAATGTTCACATTTACAACTGGGGATATAGATCAGTAAAGATGATGTGCCTAGCATGAACAATGTACATTGTGATATATATTTTATATTTTATTTTCTATATACAGAGAAAAAGACAAGATCTCATGTATGTAAGGCTGGCCTGGAATGTACTATGTAGCTTGAGGTAATCTTCTGGTCTTGTAGCCTCCAGGAATGCAGCAGTTTACCACCACACCAAGTTTCTGTAGGTTTGGAGATTAAACTCCAGGCTTTGTGTATGATAGATAAGTTCTCTACCAACAGAAACACATATTCAGCTCCACTATGGTATTTTGATAAGTAGTCATACTATGAAATGATTATTAAAATCAATGAAATAAACATATCCATTACCTTAAAGGGTTCCTTTCTTCTATTTATCTATTAATAACATTTTACATCTATTGGCTTAGCATATTCTGAGTATTTAATAATCCTATCTATCTATCATCTATCTATCTATCAATCATCTTTCTATCTATCTTCAATTTTTCAAGATAGGCTTTCTCTGTGTATCCCTGGTTGTTCTGTAACTCCTCTGCAATCCAATCTTGCCTTGAACTCACAGAGATCCAAATGCGTCTGCCTCCCAAATGCTGGAATTAAAAGTTTGCACCACCCTACCCTAACAATCATATTTATTATAGTTACTCTGGTACCTCTTCATTCCATATAATTGCACTTTCTGCCCATGGATCAACAACTCCCAATTTTCTCCACTCCCTGGTTATAGGTCTCACTTACTCTTTTGAATACAACTATGTCAGATTTTACAGGAGAACAAGATCATGGAATATTTATCTTACCATCTCTATCCTAATCCTATTTCTTTTAGGGACTCTTCCTGTTTGATCCACGGCATTTCAAATAATAGTGCTTTTTTCAGAAGGAAGATAGTCTATGAGTGTTTGTGTGTGTGTGTGAGTGTGTGTGTGTGTGTGAGTGTGTGAGTGTGTGTGTGTGTGAGTGTGTGTGTGTGTGTGTGAGTGTGTGAGTGTGTGTGTGTGTGTGTGTGTGTGTTTTGTGTAAATGTGCCACATTCTTCATCTATTCCTCCATGAATACATACTTAGGTGAATTTTGTATCTTGGCTATTTGAAGTAAATAGTGTTACAGTGAACATGAGATTAGGGCAGCACATAGACATTTCATGTCCATTAACTATATGCCCAGAAAATAAATTTTCTGTTTATACTGTTGTCCGTAGTGAGTGTTCTAATTAAAATTCCAATCAGTAGCCTGTGATTTTTTTCCTGTAGTTTACATTCTTTTTTTCCCAACATTTATATATTTCTTCAAGCAACATCTCAAGTACAGTCCCCTTCATCCACCCAATCCCATTCCTACCCTCCTACCCTCTTCCCCCCTCCCTCCTATCTAATTTTTCTTTAATTTAAGATGCATCTTTTCCCCCCAATAGCTTCTCCTTTTAGTCAAATAAAAGGTCCTTTTTCTTACAACAACAAATACAGTAGAAGACAATAAAAATAATTAGGTAACAATTATGAAAATCATAGAGCATAACATACATTTCCAATGTCCAGTCTATACATATTTAGGAACTGATAATAATATTCTATTATCTATCTATCTATCTCAAAAAGTTTAAAGTTGTATTCCTAACTCAGTTTTCATCCTAACTTACATTACCATCTTTTAAAAAATCCCAACAATTGGGAAGTAGATGCAGGCACATAGGATTTACAAATATTTAAATTTAAAAGCTTCTTGCAAAGGGCAAGCTGAAATTCAAAGTGACTTGTCCTTTGTGATCTCATAATATATACACTTAAATGTATGCTTAGTTCCAAAATATCAAAAAAATTTAATCTTAATGGAAAGATAATACTTTGTATATTGTCAAAAAACAAAAAACAAGCTAATTTGTTCTAGGAAAGATATTACCTGCCAAAAAAATAGCACCACAGAGTTAGGAATGGGGCAGGGTTCTGTTCTTATCTTTCCAGGAGTTTAAAACCATTCAACTAAGGAGTCCAGGGACAACTAGACAACTGATACTTCACAGTCTTACCAGTATATGCTAATATTTGCACTTTCTGTAGTATGAGTGTGTGTGTGTGTGTGTGTGTGTGTGTGGTGTGAAGTGTGTTTTGAAAGTGTATATGCATATATATGGAAATCAGATACCATCCTCCATCACTCTCCACCTTGATTCTGAGATTGAATTTCTCACTGACTTCCATCTTACTGCTTTGGTTGCACTGGTTAGCCAGTAAACCCCGGGAATTTTCCTGTTTCTGCCTCCCCAGATCCTGGATTTCAGATTAATGCTGATTTACATATGGCTTCTGTCCTCTTGTTTTCAGGGCAAGCACTTTACTAGTGGAGCCATCTCCTAAGATTCCCAACTTATCCTTTTAAAAATAGCCATTCTTATGCATATGATGTAATGGCTCCTTGTTTTGATTTGTGTTTCTCTGATGATTGAATTCTCTTGATATTGAATGTTTTATCACTAATTGTTATCAATTTGTATGCTTTTTAAAATGAAATGTGTATTAACACCTTTGCATATTTTAGTGTTTGCTTCTTGTTATTAAATTGAGTTTCACATATATGCATATATACAACTATATATATTAGACATGAATCATATGTCTAGTTTGCAAATGATTTCTTCTATTTTATGTGCCTCTTCTTCAGTGAGATTGTTTCTGATGTGCAGAAAACATTCAGTTTAATACAATTGTTTAATGTGTTTTTGTTGCTGCTGCTATTGTTTTGTTTACTGTGCGTGTGCTTTAAGAGTAGTTCCAGGGGCTGGAGAAATGGCTTAACAGTTGAGAGGATCTAAGTTTGGTTGCCAGTACTCACATTAGGTGGTTCAACTGACTATAATTCCAATTTAGGAGGTCTGATGGCTTCTCTGGGCACTACATCATATGTGCATACCCACTGACATGTACATATAATGAAAGAATAGATCTTTTAAAGAAAAACAGATGTCAGTCTTCTCCATGGTTCTGTTGTTGAGTGGTGTGACCTCCAGAAAGTATGCCCTTCTGGGATTTTTGCAAGTCATTGGAGTAGGTCATTGGAGCAGGTCATTGAAGCATGTCATTGGAGCATGCTGATGGCCAAGGTTTTGTGAACTTGGTCCTCCTCTCTCTGCATCCTGTCATCATGCTTAATGTTTCCTGCACTACATGCTCCTTTCCATGATAAACGGTCTCCCTTCAGGCCCCAAATACAGGGCTACCCAAGTAAAGATAGAATCTACTGTGAACCAGAATAGCCTTTTTTTTCTTTAGAAATTGAGAATCTCAAGTATTTGTTCTAGTGACAGAAAACTGAGTAGCCAAATCCTGACAGGTAGCCTCCACACTGGTCCATTACTTCCTCATTGAAATCAGCTTTATCCTCAATAACCTCAGAATATTGGAAAGTCAAATGGAAGCTCAGAATGCTGTTTGTTAAATGAAAGTAGCTCAGTATTCCTCAGTTGGCTATAGTTGGTAAATATTACTGGTTTTGACATTAGACAGAAATTCCCATTATGTTTTCATTAGTTACATGCTGATAAACTTAGTCAATTCTTTTTAATGTAGCAGTGGGGGTGGTGTGTGTGTGTGTGTGTGTACCAGAGAGCTTTGGCTTGGGAGAACTCTACTGTGTTCTTTTCATTTTTGTTTGGTGGCTTGTTTTATGACATGGTCCTTCACTGGAACCTATAGCTCGTGGATGAGCCTAGGCTGCTCGCTGGATAGAAAGCCTCAGGAAACCCCTCTCTCTACTCCATAGATCTGGGATTGTAAACCTCCACCATCACATTTTGATTGCCTTATGTGGGTGGGTTCTGGGGATTGATCTCAGGTTCTCATGGTTGTACAGCAAGAACTATAGTGACTGGGCATCTCTCAACAGAAATTGGTTAGATTTAATTCTTTTCAGAGTCTTTTCTGTTTCATAATTTGGTAAATTATTTTAATAACCACTGCAAGTGTATATGGTTACTTTTTTAATCTAATGAATAGTTGACTATCTATCTATGTCTAGGCAAATATATATATTTATTGATATATTGTCTTACATGCTATATATACTAACTATAAGTAGATTTTTATCAATAATGCTCCCTATAGTGGAAATTCAGTTGATGTTGATCGCCTTACCTGTACATGTCAATTATGGTGCCAGTAAAACACATTAGGCCAGCTAAATGGCTCAGTGAGTAAAATCACTTGCTTCCATGCCTGACACCCTGAATGCAATCCCCAAGACTCACATAGTGGCAGGAAAAACTGACTGCTGAAATTTGGCCTCTGACCTCCATTTTGTGTACTATGGCATTCACATTCTTACTTCTACACACACACACACACACACACACACACACACACACACACACACTACGTAGTCAAATAGTCAAAATTTAATAAAATGTAAAATCAACTATAGTGCATGTTTATAAAGTGTTCAAATTTAAATAAGATTGATTTGAACTTAATCAGGAATGTTAGGTTTTCATTATTGTAGTATGTTAGGTTAAAATGTGTATGTTTTAAAATAAACACAATGGAACCTCATGGATTTATGAAAGTATAATGAGAAATATATGATGTGATGATAAGAGGTAGCATTTCATGGAAATGTGACATTGTGAGTCTTTTTGGATTGTGGAGTTTGCTAGTCAGCTATGCAAATACCAGCCATTATTTCTTGACACACTCTGATCCCTAAATAATGCAAAGAAGCACATTCTATATTTCACTTGTTTAGAATATTATTAGGTTATTCATTTTAAAGGAAACTGAAAATAATTAGAGCCTATTACTATGTTTGATCAATTTTCAGAATAAATCTCTATAGGGGATTATTAAAGAAAACCTCAGGCTTACTCTTTAAAATGTGTTAGATTATCCAGCTCTATGTCGAGGCACTTAAGCTAATTCACATATGATAAATTACAACAACAACAAAAAACTTAGTTAGTGTTTCTTCCCAAGTTCAAATGAAGAGTATAAATTATTGATTGGGCACATTTATTAGCATGATAATCAATGGTTTCCATAGATGTGGCCATGAGATAGTTAAAAACTTGTGCTCATAAGAAAGAAAAAACCTTAGCGTTATTTACAGCATTTGAGTTCATTTAGTCTAAGAATAATGACTATTAAAATAAACATAGACATACTAATTTGCTAATTAAATGTTTTCGAATTGACAATTTTTGGTATCTACTGATTAGTTCTCTTTGCCTTCTTGAGTTCCAAACAAAAACCAAATGCATTATATAACTTGGAGTTTTCTCAAATTAATTTATCAGTGAACTTAAGCTTTTATCTAATAAAAATGTTTTATTTGGCTCCAGGCATGAAATTTGCAGATAGTCAAATACAAGTTTGCTGCATCAATGCCAACAATTTTTTAAGTATTTTGAAAATTAATATTTATGAAGGACAAAAGGTTACTTTTCTAATTTTGTAATTAAATGTCTATTTTTATTCATAAATAGAAAATGATTAGTGAATCAATATTTATGCCATTGTCTGCCTGCCAATTAAATATTACCTTAGGAACCTGTAAATGGCTGTACTTGCCAAAGAATTGGCAAGACAGGATTCTTTCTTTCACTCCTTTTGAAGAAATCTTTCCTCTGCCTACTTTCTCCATGTCCTGATTTTTTTTTCTTAACCTTTGTTGTATATACTTTGTGTTTGCTTCCTTCTTTCTCTTCATCCTTCTTGATTCAGTGCTAAGTAGTGAGCTGATCTGAAGCACCACAGTGAGCAGAGGCAAATGGAGCACAGGGAGGAAACACATTCCTCTCTCTCTCTCTCTCTCTCTCTCTCTCTCTCCCTCTCGTGTGTGTGTGTGTGTGTGTGTGTGTGTGTGTGTGTGTGTGTGTGTGTGTGTGTGTGTTTCTCAAGAGCCAGGGCTGTTTTTGAGTCAGTCTTTCACTCTCCTGGAACTCACCAGGTACCCAGGCTGGCTGGCCTTTGAGCCCCAGGTATCCTCCTATCAACTAAATCCTCACTGCCAGGAATATAAGCCCGTATAACCACATCCTACTGTTTCACATGAGGAGCTGTGGCTCAAACTCAGGTCTATGTACTTGCACAGAAAGCACTCTATGGACTGAACCATCCTCCCAACCATAAAATGCAAGTTTGCTTTGAGGTTGAAGCTCAACATATTCAGGTTATGAGGCTGATGTGCTCACTGCTCTGCCGAGAGGGCACGTTATGGTCTAAAGATGCTGTTAAAATGTCATTCAGAAGTGGAAGGAACCTTCCAGAAGTCCTCACTTCATCTTTGTCACATAAGCAGAAGATAGGTTCTACAAATTGTTCTAGGCCATCATCAGTGTTACTGAGGCAGGGCCAGAGAAGAAACTCTTCAAAGGAAAACATGGAAGAAAAATGGCCTACTCCTGCAAATGAGGAAATTGAACCCAGAGTTGAGATAACAGCCCTATTTATGCAAAGGACAGGGAAGATGGAAAACAAAAAAGGAGACATTCTGGAATTCAGCAAGAGTCTGAAGGAAGTCGAGAAATGAGCTATGAATTGGAAGTGAACAAAAGCACACTCATGCCCTCTTTTCCCACTGTTTCTTTAAAGGCACATATATTACCTGATGATATCTCAGCCACAGACCAACTGAAGAGGGTGACAATCAGGCTAAGTTAAGCAGACAAGCCACACTGCTACAGGGAACAGTTCTAGAAACGGCTTTTATGATTCAGCATAGATAAGTCTTCTCTCTTAAAAGAAACAATCTTAGCTTATATTTTATTCATAGAACCCATTCTTTTCTCTGTTTCCTTGAGTGATTTGGGCTGTGTGTGGATTGTATGAGAGAATCATAGCTTTAAATTCACCTGTGCCCTTGAAACAGCAGCATGGAGCCAGTATTTCCACACTTAGCCTGCCAGCCTGCCTTTCTGAGCCTATTCTAATTTTCCTCATAAAATCATGTTCTGGCGCTATTGTTGAGTTAAAAGTGTTTAAACATATACATACATAACAGACAGAATTATGTAGTTAACTCAAGAACAATAAAACACAGAAGACATATCTGTATGAAGATCATTTGAAGAGTGTAAAAGTCCCAATTTACCCAGATGATGAAGGAGGGAGCAGGGTTTTATTAGTGATGAATAAGCATGAATGCACTAAACAGAAGTCATATTATGTATTTTTTAGATACAATAATAATAAATGTAAATTTACTTATTTTTCTGCTCTGTTAATGATTAACCTAAATTAATCTAAATTCACTTTTTTTTTTTTTGGTATGCTAAGTATAAGACATAAGGATAGACTCACAAGGAGGATGCCAAGTGCTTTCTAAAGTTATCTTCACATTGAAACCAACAGTTTACGTCCCTACCCATAGGTGAGTGGAGTGATCAGGCCATTGTCAGAGGACTTTCTCTTTCGGTAAGCTGCAAGTAAAAGAGAAGCCTAGCAGGTCAAAATGCAGAGAATAAATGACTGTGACTGCTAAGCACTAAATGCGGCATCCCCCTTGCCTTCTAGATTCGGGGAACATACATACATACACACACACACACACACACACACACACACACACACACACAGCAGAACCACAGCTCAGTCACTATCCAAATGAAAATCCATTCCTGTGAATTCAGCACTCAGGAAGTGCCCAGCACACATGAACTTCCTGCTTGTTTGCTGCTGACAGGTGATCTTGCCTGCTGTGGAGCACACACCAACAAGAGAGTGATTCAGGAAAAGATGACCCCTTTTGAAACTTTGACTCTGGCCATCTACAGGCAAGGAGACTTTGCAGTGTTCATGGAAGAAAATGTGTTCCTTAAACTCACAGAGCAGATATTTTTTTGTTTGATAAATGATGTCCGATTTAAAATAGTGATCTTTGGTGCTGGGACAGTGGATTCGTGGGCAAAATGTTTCTCAGGTACACCTGACAACCTGAGTTTGAATCCTCAGAATACACACAACAGTGTCCCTGGCTGCAACCCTGCTGCTCCTACAGGACAAGGGAGGCAGAAACAGAGGATTTCTGGAAGTCTGTAGACCATCTATAAGGCAGCCCCATCTCACTACAGGAGAGACCTTGTCTCAAACAAGATGGGTGGTGAGTGGCATCTGTGTACATACACATGCACACACACACACACACACACACACACACACACACACACACGGGGGGGGAGGGGAGAGTAGAGAGCTTTAGAAGCTCTAAGACAATCTTCAATGTTCTGCTGCTGTTGTGACTAAATCAAAGAAAAGAAGATAAAATACAACTAGGTACTTAAAATTGTTTTCCAGAATTTACAGCCTCTGTGGCAAGATGACAATCTAAGACAATGGTTGGATTCTGAGACAGTGAGTCTGAGTAAAACTAAAAAATTTCCAAAGACCGTGGACTTTAGTTCTTTTAATTTTTCATTTTTTATTTTTATTTTTAACCATGTGTATATGTGTCTCTGTGGACTCAAGGCATGTGGGGATATCTATATGCACATGAGTGAGGTTGCCTGCAAAAGCCAGAAGAGGGTGTCAGATGCCCTGTATTTGATGATATAGCTCTATATATTAGCCACAACCCAACCTGGATGTGAGGAACAAGAGCAAAAGTTCTCTTGATCACTGAACCATCTCTATAGTCCTGAGTTTGTCTTTTAGACAAAAAGTTTTAATCAATCAACCTACAATTCAGTAGAACATATATGGTTATTATACCTATAGGAGGGAACTACTGTGTAAAATGAGATAATGGGTGCTGTTTAATAAGAAAGAAGATGGTAGTAAAGACTAGGTTGGGGTAGTAGAGACAGAGAACTGGAATGTTATATGAAAAATTAGGGTGTCAAGGTCATGCTGTTTGAATGCAGTGGGGAATTATGTATATTCTATTTTAGGGGTGAAATCATCAGGATTTGAAGAAAGAGATTATGTACAATATGTCTAACTTCATCAACCAAATGGACAATTCATCTTGTCAGCAAAACTCTTCTTTGAGATTGAAGCACACATTTTGATTGCCTTACTTCTTAGATGCCTTGGGGCTACTCCAGATAAGACTTGAAGTTAAGCACTTGGGAAGGTGACTATCCCATAGAAGACAGGTTTTGTTTTAGGAGCTTGGAAGTGGGCTCAATCAGTAAAGTCCTTCCTGAACAAGCATGAGGACCCGAGTTTGATCCCCTAGGATCCACATTTTAAAAGCAGGGTGTAATGGTGTGCTCCTGTCACCTTGTGCTGGGGAAGCGGTGCTAGGGTGGCTTCTGGAACTCTCTGGCCAGTCAGTCAGGCTCAAACAGTGAGTGTCGGGCCAGTGAGAGAACTTGTCTGAGAAAACACAAGAAGGGGTACAGTCGATCACGGTGTTTGCTTCCAGCACAGATGCTCCTCCACGAGCCCTCTTTCTCAGAGTTGGTTGGAAATGAAAGCAGAGTTGCTTTTTAAGAACTGTGTCTGGCTGAAACTTGCCAGCTGCAAGCAGGAGCCAGAGTCTTCGAATGGCTCTTTAATGAAACACAGTCTGTGCAGAAGAACCCCACAGAAGCCCCAGGCAGGGAACTTTGAAGGAGGCTTCATTGTGTCAGTTTTAAGTATAGTCCAGAGTCCCCAGATTTCAATCCTCTGAAGTGCTACCAGCCACGATTTTGCCAAAATGTTCTCTTTCAAAAACACTTTAAAAAATATGTTTGCCAATTGCTGTCTATAATTTAACATTTAATTGGTGTTTCTAAATCATTCTTGAGTCTCTTTTGATTTGTAGTCATCTGAGAGTTTTGTTCGTCTTAGAGCTGGGATGAAAGAAATAGAATGTGATTGTTTTCCTTTCTTAGGGAACCCTTTTTACCCCACAATGAACACAAGCTATCTAGTCACAATTCAGTTTCTATATTACCTTTGGTAGAGTTATTCAACCCTTATTATTCAGGGTCTCTAAGTTGATATGAAATTCTAATAAATAAAATTTTTCCATACAACTTCCTCTGTTGTACATGGGCATGTGTATAGTGTGTGTGTGTGCTATTCATGAGTTTGTATGTGTGTTGTGTGTGTCTCTGTGTGTGTGTCTGTGCATATGTGATGTGTGTGTGTCTGTGCATATGTGATGTGTGTGTGCATGCCAACACTTGTGCATACATGTGCACACATTATTGCATGTGTACCCATAAGACCAGAAGACCTTGGGTGTTTTCTTCAGATATTGTCCATCATTCCTTTTAGACTTTTTAGATAGAGTATCACAATGAACTGCAAAGCAACAGTAGGCAATTCTGGATGGCAGGTGAGCAGGAGAGTCCCACTGATATTCCCTTCCCCACCTCTGCAGCACTGGGATGGCAAGTGTTTACCAAGATTCCTTGCTATTTTATGTGGGTTCTGAGGATTTCACTCAAGTCATCATGCATCCCAGGCAAGCACTTTGCTGTACATGCTGTATCTACCCATTATTTTTCATTCAATAAATGTTTAAAAACATCAATCTAATTCATTCTGAAGACTACAAAATGCTCTGCTCACAGCTACATCATGGGACATTCTTCCCTGTTCCTGCTAATACATATTTAGTCATTCTATTTATTTTTATAAATTAGAAAGAGCATTACCACCCCATTTGCATGCATTGTGTTCATGTGTGAAAGTTGATATGGATTATAAAACTGCTTATTTTACTCTTCCTGGTTAAAATACATCCTCAAGTGATTGTATAAATCTATACTTCCAGTGGCTGTGGATAGGAGTCCTCATGTGTGTGTGTGTGTGTGTGTGTGTGTGTGTGTGTGTGTGTGTTCCTTTTTCTCCCCTTGAACCCCTGTTTTATTTTTATTTCTTCAAGTTACATCGCAATCACAATCCCCTCCCTACTCCCCCCTTGAGTCCCACCCTCCCACCCTCTAGCCCCTCACCCCCTCCATCCACTTGCTTTTTTTTTAAGTTTAAGGTATGTCTTTTCTCTCCCTAGAGCTCCCCCTTTCAGTCCAACTAATGGCTCTTTCTCTTATAACAACAAATACAATACAAAACAACAGAAATAATTAGGCTACAATTATGAGAATTATAAGACTTAGCATACATTCCCAATGTTCAGTCCATATATATTTGGCAACTGACTTTAACATTCTACTATGCAACCACCTCCGTGAATTTAAAGGTCTATATCCAACTCAGCTTCCATCCTAACTTGCATCACAATATTAAAAACATCTTCCTAGATCTAGAACACCCACTTAATTCCTAAACAACTCAAAATTTAACTATAAGACTCTAGCTATCTAGTCTTCAACCACATCAGGGACACAAGAGGGATAAATAAATCTTATTATATAGGAAGTGCAGGGCCAGCAGCTTCCAAAACTAAGAAATTACATACAACTGGCTGCCTGGACAGTTCCCAATTTCTCTCCACAAATTACAGCCATTTGGCCCCCTTTTTCTCTGACAGACATTAATTGTAAAGCAGGAATTATGAAGGACGTGGCTACCCTGTATTTGCAGAGCTAGGCTGTCAACTTACCTGCTTCCAAATTTTGTCCTTTTTGGACAGCATTCTGTCTTCAACTGAAGCAAGGGATTTTTCTTGTCAAGTTACAGGCTTGCCACTAATTCAACCATCTCCAATTGGAGATTCTTTGATACTCATCTTCAACTTGGAGTAGAATAGGGGGGTGTTGTCAGGAGCTGACATGTCTCAACATCAAAAAATCTTAATTTAAGAAAACATCTTTGAATGTCATATTCTACAGAACACTTGAAGTTTTTGAAGACCACCTATCTATCTACTTATATTTTGGTAAGCAAATGTGCTTGTCTCTTAGCACCTTGATTTCTGATTAACTTAGAAAATAACTGTGGTAGATCGCCCCACAAATGGTACCTATCAAAATGACATGTTTGACTGACTATTAGTTTGCATTTCTTAATTATCCTAAACAGTTTATGACAGTTGCTAACAAAAAGCCAAAACTTCACATTTAATTTTTTTTAAAGATTTATTTTATTTATTTTATGCATATGTGTGCTCTATCTGCATGTACACCTGCATTCCAGAAGAGGGCACCAGATCACATTGTGGATGGTTGTGAGCCACCATGTGGTTGCTGGGAATTGAACTCAGGACCTTTGGAAGAGCACTAGGCAGTGCTCTTAACCGCTGAGCCATCTCTCCAGCCCCCCACATTTAATTTTTAAGTGTTACTTAGGTACAATACCATAAAAAGAGTTAACCTTAATTTTGCATCAGTATACAAAGATCAATATCAATGTAGACAAATATAATCTTAATTTTGTATTAATATACAAAGATGAATACCTATGTGTCCAAATATAGTCTTAATTTTGTATCAATATATAAAGATCAATACTGATTTAGCAAAATATAATCTTAAATTTGTATCAGTATACAAAGATATAAGAGCATATTCAATAATCTGTCCCTTTTTCTTTATCATTCCTATATTATGTCTATATCCCATTTTTCTTAAGTCTTTTCACCCCTACATAGGAGAGAAAGAAGGATACAGAAAAGAAAAAGAGAGAAAACCCTGGGTCTAACCTCCAAGACCTATTTAACAAGACCATTTAACAGCTTGTAATCTCTCCCCCTAAATAAAAACAAGTATGTATAACCCATCAGTGACCAAAGGGGGAAAAACACCTTCCCCACCTTCTGGAGATGGGACGTCACTCTCTTAAAATTACTTCCTGCTGATTTGGGATGTAGTAAACCTGTTTGGGGCCCAAATAAGACTGGAAAAATGGTTAGGCACGTTAATAGAATCATTTGATGTTCAGTCCTTTCATGCTCAGCTTTTTAAATGTTGTAAGAAGTTTGTAGACAGAAGCTGAACTTCAGTGCTTTACTGAAGTTCTGGCTGGAACAGTCTGTGGGGCTGAACAATCTTAACAATTTTGAATTGTTGTGGTTATAGATTTTTGAAGGAATAGCTATTGAGAAAATCTGCAAGGCTGGATCATCTGGCTACTTGTCTTCTTTGGTGTTTGATCTATTTTCTTCTGAGGTTTCAGTTATGCAGTTGTCCCTGGATTCCTTAGATGGATGCTTTTAATCTCCTGGAAAGATAAGAACAGAGCCCTGACCTAATCCTAACTTGGGGACACTACTTTTTTTTTTTTAAAAACCCTGCTCTTTTTGTGTGTGTGTGTGTGTGTGTGTGTGTGTGTGTGTGTGTGTGTGTGTTTCTTTGCTCAATTTTTCTAAGACCTTCACAGCCGAGTCTGTTAGCATGATTGGGTGTCATGTTTTTACATTATACCACAATCTTTTCTCAGATGAGCAATTCTTAAACTATTAGTTACAACAAATGAACCAGGTGTGATATGAGATGGGACCATTCAACCCTAAAATATAACAGTGTAATCAAATTTGCATGAATGAAATGTTTCTTATACTTTATTCAATGTGTGCTAGAGAATGATCCTGGCTCAATAATAACAACAAAGTTGTTGTGTCATTATTTATGAAAACATATGATACTCACTATGAACTTCAAAGTATGAAAGTTCTTGATTGGTTTGAAGGTTCAAATTGATTGTCCACTTGACAGTAACTAAAATCACCTTGAAGACATATCTTTAAGTCTGTCTGTGAGAGATTATCTAGCTAGTTTAGGCTAATGGAGTTAAGAAGACCTACCCTACCTGTGGGTGGCATAGTTCCACCAACTGGGCTCCCAGGCCTAAAAGGAAAAAGTGAGCTGAGCATTTATATCTCTCTGCTTCTTAACTTCAGATGCCTTATGACCAGCTGCCTCTTGTGCCTGCTGCCGTGACTCTCCTGCCATGGTGGACTAAGTCAAACTAAACCTGTCATCTCTTAGGTTGCTTCTTGTCAGAATTATCACAGAAAGAAGAAAGCTAATTTGTAGTGCATATGTAAGGGCTTCAGAAATGCAGGGTATATGAAGTCAGCTTCAAGCCTTGTACCTGTGGAAAAACCTGGAAGCACACGTGGTCCTGATAAAAAAATGTACCTCAGGAGGAGGGCATCCAGCTGACCAATGAGAAGGCAGCCTGGTGCATAATTAAGATACAACATATAAAAAGGGAGAGGCCAGGAAACTTGAAAAAGGGGTTTGTTTTTGTTTTTTTTTTTCCTTAGTATTGCTTCCCAACAGTGCTCCACTTGGAAAGACTCTAGACCTGAGATTTGCTGAGACTTCCAGCAGAGACTGAACTGAGCCCATATTGGGCTGAGGCCAGGTCAAGCCTCGGTTTTGAGCTATGAAAGCCACGTCACCAAAGTCACAGCCTGAGACCTGTCTAAAGACCATGTGCCAAGCAGGTGTGTACCAACAGCCTGTGGCACCTGAAGCCATGTGGACAGAAAAGAACCAATCTCAAGGAAAGGTACCCCAGAGGCCTATGGGGCTTGGGAAAGCCAGGCAGTCTGCCCTCAAGGGGCAGCAGGCAACAGCATCCCTGGAAGCAAAGGGTCAAAGGAGATGACTGCAAGTGGACATGAAGCTGTCATAGCAATGAAAGAGCCAGGTGACCACTGAGTGACTGCTGATTGGGGTGTTCCTGAAGACAGACTGCTGGCCAGTTGCCTCGAAAGACTTGCCTCTGAGGACACCTTGATCTGGGTATCCTTTCTAAAGTGTTAGAGTTGGTTGATTGGTAGGTGTTTAGAATTTTTAATAAATATAGTTTAAAAGTTACACCAACACTAACTGTTACATTGGGTTGAATGTGTGACATTTGACAACACCGAATCATTAGGAAATGATCAAATAAGCCAAAAGAGACGTTAGATCCTAACTTTCATTCCTCTCGACTTCAAATAATTTTACAGTGAAAAAGATGTACTGACAAGCTTGTCTAATCACTTGATTTAAAATGTATGCCTTTCCTCATCCCCAAATTGTGAGAGTTACACAGCAGCATTTTGCCTTGAACTCTTTTTTTTATTTAAATACTTTATTATTTTTTTTCTTCAAGTTACATCTCAGTCACAAACCCCTCCCTATTCCCCCTTCCTATCCCGCCCTTCCACCCTCTTCCCCCCCAGAAGTTTCCCCTTTCAGTCCAACAGATGGTTCCTTCTCTTATAACAGTAAATATTATACAAAACAACAGATATAAATATGCCATATTTATGAGAGTTAAATGGCCCAGTATACCTTCCCAATGTCCAGTTTATACATATTTGGCCCCTGACTTTAACATTCTACTATCTAACCATCTCCATGAATTTAAAGGTCTATATCTGGCTCAACATTCATACTAACTTGCAACACACTTTTAAGAGTATCTTCTTAGATCTATAACACCCTCTTGATTCCTAAACAACTCAAAATTTAACTATGAGACTCTAGCTGTCTATTCTTCAACCATCTCAGAGACCTGAGAGGGATAAATATATCTGCTTATATAGGAAGTGCAGGGCCTGCAGCTTCCGAAACTAAGAAATGACATACCAATGACTTAATTTAAAAATTAAGATTATAGTTGGCCACAATGGTATTGACTCTTGTATATGGACGTAATATTAAGATTGTATTGGGCTACATAGGCATTGATCTTTGTATATTGATACATAATTAAGAGTATATTTAAGCACAATTGAATAGATCTTTGTATATTAATACAAAATTAAAGGTAATGCTTCCTAATGGTATCATACCTAGAGATACTTAAAAATAAAATGTGAAGCTCTGACCTCTTGATACCAACCGTCTAAAACTGTCTAGGATAGTTAAGTAAAACAAACTCCTAGTCATGCAAACATGTCACTTTGTTAGCTACTATGACAGTCTATCACAGATATTCTCTAAACTACCCAGTAATCAAGTTGCTAAGAGACAAGCAACATTGCTTATCTAAATACAAGAGATGGATAGGGCATCTTCAAAAACCCCAAGAGATCTGCAGAATATGGCATTTAAAGATGTTATCTTAAATTAAGATTTTCTTTTTTTTTGATATCGAGACATATCAGCTCCTGACAGCACCCCCTATTCTACTCCAAGTAGAAGATAAGCATCAAAGAATCTCCACTGTAAGATGGTTGAATTAGTGGCATGCCTATCTCTTGACATGAAAAAACCCCTTGCACCAACTGCAGACAGACTGCTGTCCAAAAAAGGACAAAACTTGGTAGCAGGGAAGTCGACAGCCTAACTCTGCCAAGACAGGATAGGTAAGTCCTTCATAATCCCTGCTCTACAACAAATGTCTGTCAGAGAAACAGGACCCAAAGGCTGAAGACTGATGCAGGAATGTATGGAGAGAAAATGGGAACTGTCCAGGCAGTCATTGCCTTGAACTCTTAAATTTTCAGTTTTAAAACCACACTTTATTTTATGTAAAACAATACAAATTGCAGACAAGTTAATGCTACAACACAATGCTTTATTATGCTTTTAAATAGAAGTAAAGGGGGAAAATTCAGATCACAAAATCCCTCTTCCCCAAACATTTTTTTTCTTTAAATCACTCATGCTAGACGGTTTTGTGGACCTATTTTTTAACATCTTAGGATCATGCAAGGTGCTCTCCTAAATATACCTTTTCCTCTTTCTAATTAAATCCTCATCTGTTATTTCAGGATTTACTCGTTGCTATCAGATCTGGTAAAGAGAAGCTGCAAAGAAGGAATTGATTTCCTGTCCTTCCTCAACATTGGAAACTGTTTTAGCCCCTTTTCTCATTGCTATGACCAAAACACTGCTAAAAAGAAACTTTGGAGAGCATTATTGTGGGTTACCTTTTGAGAGGATTTGTTTATCATGGTAGAGAAGGCATAATGGCAGGAAGTAGAGGCCAGATGTTCACATTGCATTTGGAAACATGAAGCAGAGAGTGTACCAGAAGTGGGACCTAGCTAAAAAGCCTCAGTGCCTTCCTCCAATGACACAATTGTTCCAGGAAGACCCCCTCTAAAGTTTCCATGACCTTATAAATCAGTCCCACATGCTGAAAATCCAGTGTTCAAGCACATGAGCCTGTGGAAAACATTCTACATTCAAACCCTAAAGCTGCCTAAGACAGAACTTTTTTGGGTAGTTTCTTTTAAAGCTTCCCTGAACATTACATTAACCCCCTTAAACAAGAGTAAAACAAAAAATTATTTTAGAGGTTTTTAAATTTATTTTTTGAGAATTTCATACATAATCATATCCCCCCAATTCCTCCTTTCAACATGATACTTTCTCAATCTTTTATCATTTTTGTTAAAGATAATACATAAATGTAATTAGCACTGTTCATTTGATCACAGGTATGGGATTACTTTCTAGAGACTGAGCAACATTTCAGTGGCCATAGCAAAACAAGAATGATTTTCATTTCAGAGACAAGCAAAAGCTTCCAAGAACCTGTTTCCTAGAGTTGGGGGCTTGTGAGCCCCTCCTACACCCAGGCTGGAATTTTAGCTGCATCAAGTTCTCTTGGAAAACTTCACCACCTCTCCTACATGAAGGAAGAGGATTGGAGCTAAGTAACCAAAACATAGTAAGATAACTTTTAATATATATTAAGTAGTGTTAAATTATAATGAAACATTTAGGAAAATATATGTGACATTCAAATGAACACCAAATGACTTTACTTTATGCAAGCCAATATTAAGCTAACTCAATAGTACATGAAAACGTTAAACATTCCTGAAGTAAGCAATAAAGGAACATTATGCTATAATCTCACTAACACATCGTGGTTAGAAATTCATTCTGAAATGAAAAGATTTAGGCAAATATTGTAAAAGCTGCTTTAAAGTCAATTATTTTTAAAAGAATTAGAGATAAATAGAGTCACACTAGTAGTTTCATTATGGGTTTTAAATTAATGAACAAAGGGGGTGCACTAAAGTGTAGGCAGGCATAAACAAACAGTTTTTCATTTAATACACAATGCCTACTAAAGTTTACCTAAGAAGAATGCTGAATGTTCAACATGTCAAGTCTATGACTGGTAACTTTTAGAATTATGTTTTAAAGTTAAAAATAACTGTAATGAACTAGTAGGTAATTAACAACCAAATGTGTAATATGCCTATATGATTATTAACTTGAACCAATGAAATAGTTATTTAAGTTATTTAAAAATTCATTATTTCATCCATGCTCATGGATAACTAGGATCAACATAATAAAAATGATCATCCTACCAAAAGCAATATACAGATTCAATGCAATTCCTATCAAAATACTAACACAATTCTTTACAGACCTTGAAAGAATAGTTCTTAACTTCATATGGAAAAGCAAAAAACCCATAATAACTAAATAATTCCTGTACAATAAAAAAAAAAACTAGAAATATCAACATCCCTGATTTCAAGCTCTACTACAGAGGAAGAGTAATAAAAACAACATGGTACAGGCATAGAAAGAGACCAGTTAATCAATGGAATCGAATCAAAGAACCAATTTTTTTGACACTTAATTTTTGACAAAGAAGCCAAAAACATACAATAGAAAAAGGAAAGTATTTCAACAAATGGTGCTGGTCTAACTGGATGTCAACATGTGATTGCAAGTAGATCCATATTTATCACCTTGCACAAAACCTAAATCCAAATGGATCAAAGACCTCAACATAAAACTTAGTCTAATAGAAGAGAAAGAGAAAAGCCTTGAACTCATTGGCACAGGTAACAACTTCTTGAGCAGAACACCAATAGCTCAGGCTCTAAGACCAACAATCAATAAATGGGACCTTGCAAAACTGAAAAGTTTCTGTAAGACAAAGGACATTGTCAGTAGAACAAAATGACAGCCTACAGATTGGGAAAAGATCTTCACCAACCCTACATGTGAAAGAGGGTTAATATCCAAAATTTACAAAGAATTCAAGAAATTAAACACCAAGAAATCAAATAATCTAATAAAAATGGGGTATAGAACTAAACTGAGAATTCACAAAAAAAGAATATCTAATGGCAGAGAGACACTTGAATAAATGCTCAACATCCTTAGTTATCAGACTTAGTTAACATCCTTAGTCATGCAACTCAAGATGACTCTAAGATTCCATCTCACACCTATCAGAATGGCTAGGACCAAAAACTCAAGTGACAGTACATGCTGGCAAGATCGTGGAGAAAGGGTAACACTTCTTCGTTGATAGTGGGAGTGCAAACTTATACAACCACTATGGAAATCAGTCTGGTGATATCTTAGAAAACTTGGAATAGCTCTACCTCAAGATCAAGCCATACCACTCCTGGGAATATATATATATATATATATATATATATATATATTCAAAAGATTCTTCACCAAACCACAAGGACATGTCCTCATCTATGTTCATAGCAGCTTCATTTGTAATAGCTAGAAACTGGAAACAACCTCAATGCCCTTCACCTAAAGAATGGATAAAACAAAACAAAACAAACAAAACAAAAAACTGTGGTACATTTACACAATAGAATACTACTAAGCTATAAGAAACAAGGAAATCATCAAATTTGCAACCAAATGGATGGATCAAGAAAAGCTCATCCTTAGTGAGCTAACCCAGATCTAGAAAGATGCACATGACATCTATTCACTTATAACTGGATATTAGCCAGCTATATAGTACAGGATAACTATCCTGCAACCCACAGACCCAAAGGAATAGGAACCTAGCGTAACTATCCTATGAGAAATTCCACCCAGCAGCAGATCAAAACAGATGCTGAGACACACAGTCAAACATTAGGTGGAGTTCTTTGAGTCCTATATAAGAGAAGGAGGAGGAATAGAGAGACCAGGAAGGGTCAAGATCAATACATAAAGATCAAAAGAACCAACTAGAGGCTTACAGAGACTGAAACACTAACCAAAAAGAAGAAGAAGAAGAAGAAGAAGAAGAAGAAGAAGAAGAAGAAGAA
>CAJQZJ010032114.1:1911000-1928183 GCA_907164525.1 Lophiomys imhausi
AGCTAAGAACACCCTAATATCTAAGAAAACTCTAATACCTATCTAAAAACACTTAACTAACACTATTTTAACTTTCTTAAAATGATATTAGTATTCTTAGTGTAGGTCTATGCAGGGTGACTTGGTTTACTGCAGTCTTGGCAGTTAGTCCTTTTCAAGATTAAAGTCCGTTGGGCTTTAGTTTGTCAGTTAACAAGGCCAGTTTATTTCCACTACAAAATTGTGGCCAGTTTATAAAGTCAGTTTGTTCCAAACACCAAACTGAGCCCAGCTTTTTCTGTCAGCTAAGACTCGCCTCAACGGTCGGGCAAAAACCCCAACGCCAAAAACCTCTTAAAGCGGCTTCCGAACTCCACTTGCCTCACTCACTTTTCTGGTGCTCTGGAGCCCCAATTCAGACATCTTCAAAGAACTCTCTCAGCAGGTTTTATGTCTTACCTTTTTTGGGCTATGGCAGCCTAAATTTTGTCAGTGACATACCTTGCTATGCACTTCTCCAGCATGACTTCTCAGTAGGTGAGGGCAGGAGGAAGAAAGCAACCTTATAGAGCCTCTGGCTTAAATATGGCATTATCTTTTGATCCTTGGCCATCTTAAAGGTCCACAAGATTTCTCATGCTGTTCAGCAGTCCCATTGCTTCTCACAGCAACTGCCATGATCTGTGTGGCTTGTGTAGTTTCTTAGCCATGTCCCTTCAACAGAGCATATTGTCTGGTCACAACTTGCCTTTGTCCATTTCAACAGGTTAAAGGAACATAAAGCTCCTCCTTTTGTGGTGCAAGATGCTAATCTGAACTGCCTACTAATTCACTAAAAGCCTACCTTCTACCACACTTTTCAGGTATATTGTTGGGTACAGAGGGTAGGTGGATTACACCAGAGCCAGAAAAAAATCTGCTTATAGGCCTTAGATGCCATCTGCCAGCATTCTTAGCCCTTTAGTTAAAAGCTAGGGATATGTTCAGAGATTCTAAAATATTGAGTTAGTGGTCAAAAATGCTAGGTAAAATATAGGAGAGAGAGAGAGAGAGAGAGAGAGAGAGAGAGAGAGAGAGAAGAGGTAGGGTAATTAGGTCCTGCACTTGCAGAGTCTTTCTTATCACTGAAGTTCTAACCTGTTAGTCAGCCTTACAGAAAGGAGGTTCAGTGAATGCTCTTGTTCTTTTTAGGAACTTTCACTAACAATCTCAGTAACCTGGTCTTCCTCAAACTAGAACTAGAAATCGTTTGAAAACACATTTAAAGGTGAGATACTTTGATTGCATGAAGGCTTAAATAAAAGTGTAGCTCTGCTAAGGACAATGCTTGCTCTGCTGTCTTGGTTGGGTAGTTGGCTGGGATGGCATCTCATCCTTCAACCCTACTGTGAACTTAAGAGGTAGTGCAGACAAATTACCTCACTACCTTCCTCCAACATAAAAAAGGCCACACTGAGTTAACCAGTTAAGCCTGGTTTTATCCCAAAAAGCCTGGGGCTGGAGCAGCTAACCAAACTATCACTCACTCTGCTTGTGGCTTAGTCTGTTGCAAAACAGAGAGTTCTGCAACTCTTCTGACAAAGAATGGCATGTTATTTCTCCATCCCTTGAGTCTGGTCTCTTTTATATCTCACTTAGCAGCTACTGTGCTATGCCAAAGGTTGCCACCTTTGTTCTGAACAGAGGGTGGTTGGTGAATCTTTGGGTTCATTTGTTACTTTTAGAGGACTCTAAAGCTCACACGAACAATCCAGAAAAGACTTTTAGGGAACATGACCAATGTGGAAAGAGGCCCTGATCATGCTTCAGCCTACCCAGCAGCTGTTCACAGATCCATAAAGAATATCAAGGTAAACTCACTGTGACCAGCCCATGTCATCCAAGATTAAGAACACAAATACTTAGTTACTATTTGAAATCTGTACAACATAAAGTGGTTTGGTGTGGAATTACATTACTTTATTTCACTTATCTTGTTAAAATCATGAATGGCCTATCATTTGTGGACTCTACAAGGGTCCCAAGTTAGAGTTAACTGTCATCTTGACAGCCTAGAGTCAGTTGAGAGGAAAAATCTCCAACACTGGCATTGTCCAGATGAAGTTGCCCTGTGGACATGTCTGTGAGGGATTCTTTGTACCCTAAATTGATGTGCAAGGGACCTCTCACTCTGGGTAGTATCTAATCCTATGCTGTATAAGAAATCTCGGTGGGACCTTTCTGTTTAGCCGGGCGGTGGTGGCACACGCCTTTAATCCCAGCACTTGGGAGGCAGAGGCAGGCGGATCTTTGTGAGTTCGAGGCCAGCCTGGTCTACAAAAGCGAGTCCAGGACAGCCAGAGCTGTTATACAGAGAAACCCTGTCTCGAAAAACCAAAAAAAAAAAAAAAAAAAAAAGAAAGTCAGCTACGCATGTGTCATAGAATAAGCCAGCAAGTAATTTTCCTCCATGATGTCTGCTCAGGTTCCTCACTTGAATTCCTGCTGTGACTTCTTGCAGTGATGGATTTTGACTTGGAAGATGATGAAATAGACCCTTTCCTGCCCAGTTTGCTTTTGGTCAGAATGTTTTGAATATTTTATCACCATAATGGAACTAGAAAAGATATTCCTTTAGTTCTTAGATTAGAGGGCTGAGTTTTTTTGTTGTGGTGGTTGCTTTTTTTTCCCATCTGACAGTGTAATTACCCCTGAAAACGCCTCTTCCTCTTTGTTTCTGTGCCCCCCTTCCTCACTTCAGTTAGAACCTCTGTAATATTAATTCTTTTTACTTGGTATACATTTTACATCTACTTATTTGTCCTTTGTTCCCACTAATCTTGAATATTAAGTTGATGGAATTTACGATCACCATGTGAACTAACTGCTGGGCGTATCTCTGAGGGAATGTCAAGATAGTTGTCAGATGGAAGACCCACACTGAGTGTGGTCATTGCAAGCCCATGGGCTGGGGTGATAGACTGAGTGAAAAGGAGAAAGTGAGCTGAGCCCCAACATTCATCTCTTTCTTCTTCCTGACTGTGGATGCCATGTGACCATCTGCCTTCTCTAGGTTGTCTGCTGTTAGGGACTGCACCATCAAACTGTGAGCCAAAATAAGTCATTCTTCTTCCTTTAAATTGAAATTTTCAGGTATTTTGTCAGAGCAATAGAAACAGTAACTAAAGTGCAATTCACTGGATTTCATTCTCTTTCCCATTTTCTTTTCTACATTCACGCTCTTCTTATTGGATCTGCACTTTCTTTCTCTCAATTCCCACTTCTGTGCTTATGCTGACCCCACCTGTATCTTTAGCTACAACCTTTTTTCTTCATTACACATGTGAATATATGGTCCAACAGAAGACAGACATTATGTCCCTGATATTAAGGTTCAGAATATTCCAAGATGTGTCAACTCAGGCTCCTGTGCCATCTGCTGGCTGGCTGGCTTCTTTTCTGCAGTGCCATGTCTTTTTATGCAGAGATCAGCCAAAGCCATCTCTGCACAGCAGCAAGCTTGCTCCATGCTATCATGTTTCCATCCTCTTTATTTCTTGCCTCCTGGTCTGTTTGGGTCTCTTGCTCTGTCTTGAAATATCAAGGTTCTTGACTCCTATCCCTTATTCTGTGGGATAAGTAATAAACAAATTCTATATAAGTATAGTAATTAAATATAATTATTATAAATAATTGTAAATTCTTTCCATTCTAAACTTTGATGTGAAAATAAATTATTACACACCCACCACTTGCAGTGACTGAGTATGTTCTGCAGAGGAGCTGGCAAATAACTAGGACATGTGTTACTTTAAGTTCATTCCTGCCTCTGACAACCATCGTTATGAGCGTGTATCTTCCTGTTCTGTCTAGAATCCAATTCTCCCACCGTTCAATTGAGTGGAATGTGAATTTAAAGCTGAAATTGATCTATATTTTTAAATTGTAAAGGTAAGTTTTCATCTGTGACATATCCTTCTGCAGCACAAAAGTGTTTGGAGTGGAGCAAACTCAACTTGGATTTAGAGAGGGAACTAGACCTTTTAGAACAGTGGTTCTCAACCTTCCTAATGCTGTGATCACTTAATACAGTCCCTCATGTTGTGATGACCCCCAACCATAAAAATTATTTCATTGCTACTTCATAACTATAATTTTGCTACTGTTATGAATTATAGCAAATATCTAATGGTCTTATGTGCCCCATGTGAAAGAGTTATTCAACACCAAAGAGGTCTTGACCCACAGGTTGAGAACCACTGTGTTACAGAAACCCTGGAGAGATTGTGAAGGGAGCTTACAGAGCTCAGTCAGAGTGGGGTTTGGGATAGGTAGTCTCATTACAAATAGGACAGCTCTGTGCATGAGTGTGTTTGATGTTTGAGAAAGTGTGTGTGTTTGTGTGTGTGATATGTGTTACTTGGTTTATCTCCAAGGTATCTCAAGTTGGCCATCTGTATTAACCATCATAAATATCAATGACCTCTCAAAAGAGTAATAATTTACTTCTGAATTTGATTTGAATCATAACTTAGAGTCAGTAAAGAAGACGCATCAATATTCTTTTAAATATTACCTGAGAGAGCTCAAATTTCATGGGAAGATTCTCTTCTGAGGTATGTTATTAACACATCTGGTAAGCTGATGCTAGTTTTAGGCTGTGAGGAACTTCTTTTCTACCCTATGATGCCATGAGTTTCTTTCAGGGACCCTCCAGACTTCTTCAAAGTGTTCTGTTAGATTCTAAATAAAATATCGAGGCTCTTAAATCATTCTTTAAAAATCAGCCTGAGAGAAGGCTGGGGTTGTGACTCAATTGTTAACAAGCCTTGAATAGCACATAGAAAGCCCCAGAACTACATAAGCCAGGCATAGTAGTGTATACCTGTGACCTCTACAGTCAGGGAGTAGAGTCACAAAGATCTGAGTTCAAAGCCATCCTTAGCTGCATGAATTTGAGGTCATACTGGGCTACATGAGACCCTGTTTACCTTAAAAAAAAAAAAAAAGGAAAACCACCCTGCAAAATTCCAGAATACAGTGTTTACTTTTTTCACACTTTATTGATGAAATCAGTGTTTACTATAATTCTCATATTCAAGAGGAAAGGAGTCCACTTGCTCATGAGAGGAGCATTAAAAAAAAAAAAAAGTGGTTTTCAGTCTTCCACACTGAGTTCCTGATGGAATGTACTCAGTAAATGAAACATGGTCTGTTACCTGTATCCTGTGTGTCTCTTCTAAATCATCTATTTCTCTCTTTTATAGAGTAAATAAAGTAGTACATTACCTCTATCATATATCACATCTCATTTTTGCTCTTTTAATATTCTGCTTTCTCTAGAAACAATGTCAATCTATTCCCTTCTCTGTTATAGGGGTACTTCTTTAAAATTAAATTCATTTCTATTTTCAGGTGTTCCTGTGTGTGCCATCCACACTAGATAGAGTGCTACACACCTGTAATCATGCCACAGCTGTATATATTTCATCAAAGACATCTGCATACATTAATACTGTTTGTCAATGCTGTGTTTGTTTACATCATTAGATCTCCATAGGGCCAAGTGCTTTATATTATACATTTTCAAGTGAGTTTTATAAATTTTCTTTATAGGTTCTTTTTATGGTTTTGAACATATATTGATTATATTTCTCCATACATGCAACCATCTTTTTTCCTTACATCTCCTGTTAATCCTCAATATCCTTCAGGCAGTTTTATTTCTATTTTCATGTTATATGTGTAAATATATGAATATACATATAGACATGTAAAATATGCATATATCTACATGATTTTATGTACACATAAAATCTAGAAACCACAAATAATGCCAAACTTATGACATTTATCTTTCTAAAAATGACTTAATTCTATTTCCAGCTTTTAGCACAATGCTAACAATCATAACCACTGAGTAGCTCTAGAATTAAAACATGTATTCATGCTGAAAGAAATACAGAGGGGCGAGAAAGACCATGCAGCAGTTTAGGCCATTCATTGCTCTTGCAGAAGATGTAAAGATGGTTCCCACAACTCATGCTTGGCAGCTCATAGTCACCTCTAGCTCCAGCTCCAGAGGATTCAACCCCCTCTTTTAACTTCCACAGGCTGCCGCACTCACTTGCACATATCCCTAAACAGATGATAGATACATATTAGAAATAAAACAAAAATCTTCTTTTTAGAGAAGTACAATGGCTTTCTCATGACAAACAATATTTATGACCAGAACATCATTTAGGACAGGGGCACAGTCAGAGTTTTGCTTCACAATTGTCTTCATCAATACCTTCTTATTGCCTCAAGAAAGGATGGAAAAACATGGACTGTGTGACACACCTTTTCTGTCAAGGGGATGTGAAATCAGGGTCTCTCTTCTCTGCAGTTCTACCTAGCACTATGATCACAGTGCCCAAGCAACTTGCATTTCGTAGGAAGAGGAAGCCATGCTGTAATAATTCAGATACTGTGGTGTGTTCCTGAAACATATGGTGCCAGCTCTGACATATCCTGGGGAAAGCTGGTCAGGAAGAGGAACTGCTGAAAAGCTGAAATCTCTCCCAACAGCAATGGAGAAGACGACAGGGCACTGGCATCCTTCCTCCTTCGGCTCAGGCTGCCTGCCAGTGTGTGGTCCATATGCTTAGCCTGGAGAGCTGCTTTGTTCATCATGATGATTACTAGTTGCTCGGGGGCTGATATCCCCCATAGAGTGTGCTCAAGTTCTAGCCTACACCTACTGCTGAAGTTACAGTTCCTAGCCCCAGGTGGGGGAAATGGCTCAGCACTTCTCAGAGAGGCTTTGGCTTCCATTCTTTCTGTTAACAGAGTTGTGCTCAGGCTTCTGTTTCTGCATCCCATAATGCTTAGTTGTGTGAAACATTTTTCTCTGGGGTGAACACATAGCAACAACTGTGGCAATAGACGGCAGTAGAGGAAATGTCAAGTGTCCCCAGTAGGATTCTTGTAATGAAGCTAAGACCACTGAACTCAGTCGTATTCTGAATCTTTAGTCTAAATTTTATTCTCTTGTGATTTCATTGTGTTATGGGGCATGTGAACCGATGGTTTGTTCATGGAATAAAAGAAAATAACTATTTTTTAAAGGTGCATTTAAAAATATGATTTCTTCTTTGATAAATTCATACATTTGAAAATTGAATCTTGATAATAAGCACCCCAACCCCCTTCCCATCCCCACAATACCCCCAAAATATTTGACTCTTTCACACCATTACATCATCTCCTTTTTATCTTTTTTTTTTTTTTTAATTCTGAGTCCAGTTAGAACTGCTTTGTGGAATGTTGACTGACCTTGCTAACTTGATCCTTTGAAGGTCTTGTGCTGGTGCAATTAGTTCATGTGTACCTGCTCATGTCCTGAAGCTAGCACTTCATAGGCTAAAACTGCGTGACAACATTGCAAAGTCATTTCTCATCTGAAAACAAGATAGTCTATGGTATAAACTGACCAGTCCTTATCCAAGTCCTCAGCTGGTAACTTCTCTTCTATTTTCCAAGTCTTTGTTTTAAGTTCTCAATGCTTACTCCCTCTTCTTGCCATCCTCATTCCTCTCCCTCATCTTTCCCACAATACCACACACATAAAATATTCATAACCCCCACTGAACTGTTTTCTACTATAATTGACATTGTCCTTTCCTATCCTGTGAATTTCCTTGTTTTGTTTTTTGTTTTTTTGGTTGTTTTTTTTTTTTGTGAATTATAGAACAAGAATAGGATGAGTCGGCAAAAAAGTAAAGTGGGATGAGTGGTCTCATTTTACTTTAAATATTTTTTCATGATAATAGTGTTTAGAAAGATATAGACAAACAAATACAAAAGAGCAAGGTCAAGTCATTGTTGTTTGTACTTCTGTATAAAAAGAAAAGGAAGGGATGGAGAGATGACTCAGCAGTTAAGAGAACTTAGCCTGCAGGGGACACTAGTTCTGTTCCTAGCACACATGTAAGATGGCTTTGCAACCACTTTTGCCTCCAACTCCATGGGAATTAGATGCACTCTTCTGGCCTCCACAGATGCTACATTCCTGCACAATCCCCACCTCAAAGACATATACATACAACTTAAAAATATTATAAGATATGAAAAAAGAAAAAAGTATAATAAAGTCTTGAAACTCTTTTTCTCCAGTTTATCTCTTGTGTCAATGTGCTTTTATAACTGTAGCAAAAGTTTGAGGTAGTCAATTTAAAATAAAGAAGTGCTCATTTTAGCTCACAGCTTTGAAGGTGTCAGACCGTGGCTGATTGCTACCCTCTCTTTTGAACTCATCATAAGACATCGGTATGTGAGGTGGAGGAGGCATGCTCACCTCACCGCTAGAACATAACAGAATTGTTGTTTCTGTATCACCCTTCCATGTGGGCACATACTACTAGATGACTTGAATCCAACTTGGACATGCCTCTTAAGCCTCTAATATTCCCCATTAATACAATGGGTTAGGAACCAAATCTTTCATATGAAACTTTCTGTAACATTTCAAACCCAAATGCTTCCATCTCCTAGTATACAAGATCCTGAGTTGTCACCTTGTCCCTTTTATTTTTCCTCTTTCATCTTTTTCTCCAACTTTGTGCATATAGAGACTGCTCAACAAGTCAATCAGTGAGATTCTCCTTTTCCCTTACTGTCAAGTTCCTACTGATACTCACATCTTATTTATAAGTTAGTCTCTCCTAGATTTCTATTCTTCAGTACAATGTTTCTTTTCTTTTTTTGCTTTACTTGTGTATCTGTTTGTCAAATCCCACCCATATCAATATATAAGAGACTCACATGTAGTCAAGTGCATCCTTAATAAAAGCATCGTAATAAAGCTAGGAGGAATACAAGATCAAGAGTAGCCTGCAGTGGTATTTGTGTTGGTGCTTTGTTGTTTATTTGGTTTGGTTTTTTTTTTTTTTTGAGACAGACTCTCACTATGTAGCCCTGCCCAGCCTGTAACTCATGTTTAGTTAGGCAAAATGACACAATTTAGAATCACTAAGATTCTGGAAAAAGAACTGAGAAATTCCTGCATCAGGTTGGCCTTTGAGTATGTCTTGGTTGTCTTGATTATTAATTGATGTAGGATGACCCAATCCATTGTGGGTGGTAACCATTCTTTAAAAAGAAGGATCCCAGAATTGTATAAGAAAGAAGACTAGCTAAGCTTAGGCATAATCCAGGAAGCAAGGAACAATATCTTTATATTCTGTCTGCTCTTGACTGTGAATATGATGCGTTAGATTCTCCCACAATGATAGAGTATAACCTAGAATTATAACCAGAATGAGTTCCTAGTTTCTATGTTTGCTTTCTGCCAGGATATTTTATCATAACAATGGAAATGGAACTAGGACAGACACCCTGTATTCAAACAACAAAAAAAGACCAATACCATTTAGGTATATAAATGTACATATGTGTAAATATATACCTATATGTATATTTATATATACTTTTCATATATATATATATATATATGAAAAGTTCTCTTTAAGTTCAGTTCTCTTGCCTCAAATATTCTCACAAGTGGTCTATTGACACTCAGTTTAGCAGCCTGTTTCTTTTCAGAGTTTGTCTTCAGGATAGAAATGTATCTGGTAGAAAAGTTCCTTGATATGGTGAAATGATAGCCACCAACCACCTCCCTGGGCTGAGAAGCAAGGCTAATGAGAACACAAGTGGTGGCTCAGCAGGGTACCTAGATCCACCTACTGCTCCTGTTCTGTGTTATAGGTCTGTTCCTGTTCATTTTGTTTCCTTCCTGAGACCACCCATGTGTCCAGACCTTGTGGAGGTCCTCACAGCTTATCTCCTAGCCATCCCTGCAGGGCCAGGTCATTTTGCTTGAGAGAAGTCTGTAGCTGTATGAAGTCATAGGCAATGAATAGGAGAATTAAGCATCCTCCTAAGTTTAGGTGCAAATTTTAATATTATATGACAGAGATTTTATTTTTCAAAATTCACTTTGATGTTAGGCTTCATTCTTCCTTTGTCATATGAAAAAATATATATAGGTTTGTTTCTTAACCTCCTAAGGGTGGTGATATATGTTTAGTTGGGCTTAAAGATAAAAATATGAAAAATGGCTCAACTTGATATTTTCTCTTGAATGTGCTTGCCAAGTAATATTTCAATTGTCTTTGAAAACCGTGTACTATGAACACTAAATAAACAACACCATCAAAACTGTTGCTATGTGTACTTGGTTCTGGGAAGACTTCCTTTTGTGCCACCTATTCTGCAGTGGTTCCACTGGTTTCTTCCTGAATGTAGGTGTTCTACCAGTCTGCCCCTGCACTTTTGTGTCTAACATGACAGTTTTCTTTTGTAGTTCTAATATTGAGAACTTGCTTGAAGTCTTTCCTGAGAGAGGTCACAACAGTGTTCTAGAGTCCACATTCTAAGTGACACCATTACATAGATATTCTGCAACCTGGGGACAGTATTTCAAGAAGAAGTGCCACTTAATTCTTAGAGAATGTGCTACAATGTCCAGAGTAGATATAGAAAAAGGAAGATAATCCTCACACACAAAGAGTTTCCTATACATATACACAGAAGACAGCATTTAATTTACAAACCAGGCATAGTAAGATGTTAACAATAACACAATAGAGCAGTGTACAGTGGTAGAGGTTATATAAATATGGTCTCTCTAACAAAATGTGTTTTCTGTTATTGTTGTTTTGTTGTCTTTTTCCCCAGGATGGCCTTGAATGCACTATCCAGTTACTGATGATTTATTGGTTATTTTTCTGTTGCTGTGATGAAATATCAAGACCAAAAGCAGCTTAAAGAAGAAAGAGTTTATTTCAGTTTACAGTTCCAGAGGGACAGAGTCTGTAGTGAGAAGAAAGTTATGACAGGGAGTTGTCAAGGTGGTAGGGCAGAAAGTTGACTGGTGACATTACACACACACACACACACACACACACACACACACACACACACACTTACGGAGCAGAGACAACAGGAAGTGGAACATATCTATAGAACCTTGAAACTGCCTAAGCTGTTGTACTTCTTCCGTGAAGGCTCTTCCTTCTAAAGGTTCCATAATGTCCTGGAACAGTATTAGCAACTTGGGGTCAAGTGTTTAAGTACATAAATCTATGGAGAGCATTTCTCAGTAAGATCAAAAAATTATTTTGAACTTCTGATATTTAAACTTCTACTTTTTGAGTTCTTGAATTATGGGCATCTGCTACATGGCCTGTTGGACTGTGGATCAAACCTAAGCCTCACTTTTCCAGGCAAGTGCTGTGCCAGATGGTATACACCTTTAGCACAATATAAGATATCTTGGTGTATTGTTTACTTTTCTAGTGGTGATGAAAAGTGATGTTCTTATTAGGATGATGTCTTTGTTACTTTTCAATTGCTGTGAAAAAAAAAACACTATGACCAACACAACTTATGAAAAAAAAAAGCATTTAATTTTGGGATCAGAGTACCAGAGATTTGGACTTCATTTTCAGGATGCACAACAATAGACATGGTATTGGAACATAAGTTGAGAATATAAGTTGAGATCTCATACCTTCATATATAAGCATGAGGTTGAGAAAGCTAACTGGGAATACTGTAAGCTTTTGAAATATTAAATCAATCACCAGTGACATATTTCCTTGAACAAGGCCAACCCACCTAATCTTTCCCAAACAGTTCCACTAACTAGCGAGCAAGAATTCAAATATATGAACTTATGGGGGCTCTTCTTATTCAAAACATCGAATTCCTCTCTTGGACCCCTACAAGATTGTGGCTATATCATAATGTAAATGCATTTAGTCCAACTTTAATGTTCCCTATAATCTTTCACAAGTCTCCACATAGTTTTAAAGTTCAAAATCTCTTATGAGACTCAAGGAAATCTCTTAAGTGTAATCCCTTTATAAAATCAAAAAACAAATTACATACTTAAACAAATTACATACTTAAAACACACAATGGCATAGAATATACATTACAATCCCAAAATGGAGGCATATGGGCACAATGAGGAAATAATGGATGAAAGCAAGACTGAAACCTAGAAATGTAAACCCCAATCAAATCTTGTAACTCCCAAGTCTCAAGTCAAGTGCTTACTACGCTTACTTCAAGTGCTGACTACAACATATTTTTCTCTATTGGACTGTGTTCTAGTTAGGATTAACATTCCTGTGATGAAGCACCATGATCAGAAGACACTTGAGAAGGAGAGGGTTTATTTGGCAAATATATATATATATATATATATATATATATGTATATATATATGTATATATATATATACATAAAAACATACATACATATATGTATACACACATACATATATGTGTACATATGTAAATACTATATACATACACATATATACATAAAACACACATACATATATGTATACATACAAACACACATACATATATATGTATATATACACGTATGTATATATATTCAATATATATACATATATACTGAATCTGAATCACAGTCCATTGAGGGAGTAAGATAGAATTTAAACCAGGTGGGAATCTGGAGGCAGGAACTGATGCAGAGATCATGGAAATGTTCTGGTTACACACTTGCGCTTATGGTTTGCTCAGTCTGCTTTTATAGAATCTGAGTCTACCAGCCCAGGTGTGGCCTGGGCCCACCACACACTATTAAGAAAAGGCCCTACAGATTTGCCTGCAGCTCCATCTCATGGAGGCATTTTCCAGTTGAGATTCCCTTATCTAGGGTGACTTTTTAGCTTGTTTCAAGCTGTCATAAAATAGCCAGTACAGTCTGGTTCTACTCCCCTCCCTCATAGTAATACCATGACTCTGGGACCTCCAACATCATAGCAATGCAATGGAGACTTCACTTTCACACCATCAAGTAATGGTTTCTCAGAGTCTCCATGTGAAAACTCCCCTGCCACACATCTGGCCTCAGCCACTTTCCTTAACTGTGGAGGATGAGTCCAAAACCTTTTTTTCTCTGTTCATCCTTTATAACTCTAAAGCCAGAACCATGTGGCCAACTCCAGGAAGTTCGCCTATGTGTTCATGAGGGAGCCTAGCCTCCTTCTTAAATTACATTTGCATAGGTGTTTATTTACTATTTCTTCTTTTTAGAGACATAAAATTCCTCTTTTATAAATTGATACATTAGCTGGGTTGGAGGATCTTGCTGTGAGGCCAATGTTCCTTTTGTTCCATTGTGGATCAGTCCTCTCTTCATTTCTTTCAGTATAAACTCTGGTTCCTACATTACTTTTTTTTTGGTGCTGTTTTTCCCCTTCCACTGTACATTTTGTATTGATTTTTTTTGTCTCATTTGTTTTTTTTTCATTGTAGACATGTAAAAGAATGATCACTAATAACCATACAACAGAGTCAATATTGGGCTGTCTTGAAATCTCTGTCAGCAAAATTAGTTAGAAACTTTTAAATTTAGACTCGGCCAGATTCTTAGGACAAGAGCAAAAAGAAACCATATTCTTTATCAAAGTATTGCAAGAATGGCCCCCAGTTGTTCATATTGTTCCCTTCTGAAACTACTTAACCTGGATTCCATAGTCCACATTGTTCTTGGCACTATTGTCTTCCAAGCTCTAATTGGGATGGCCCATTAAGTTCTACTTACAGCATTAAAACCACTTTCCCAGTCCAAAGCCCCATTTTTGTTTTTGTTTTTAATGTTCTTCCAGTATGATAAGGTCTGCAACAGCAGTACCCCAATCTTGGTACCAACTGCTGCCTCCATTTTTCCCAGTTGTGAAAAACCATGACCAAGACAACTTATAAAAGTAAACATTTAATTTGGAATTCAAAGTTCCAGAAGGTTAGAGTAATGATTATCTCTTTTTATGTTTATTTATTACTTCAAGTTACATCTCCATCATTGTTCCCTCTTTCCACCCCTCGCGGTAACAACCTCCCACCCTCTACCTCTTCTCCCTCCTCTCCTACTCAGGAATGGAGTGTCCCTACATATCAGTCCCTCCCACAGTTCAGCAGTCATGTGAGGGCTAAGAGCGTCCTCATGTACTGGGGGCCTACATGACAGCACTACTAGGGCAAACCGTCTCACTAACAGATAACAAATCTATGTTTCTGATCCTTTTGGTGTGTTGGTTGTAGAAAAGTTATCCTGTTCTATATGGCTAAAATCCAGTTACATGTGAATAGATGCAACGTGCAAATTTCTGAGTCTGGGTTAGCTCACTCAGAATGAGCTTTTCTAGTTCCATCCATTTGGCTGCAAATTGCATGATTTTCTTGTTTCTGATAGCTGAGTAGTATTCCACTGTGTAGATGTACCACAGTTTTTTAATCCATTGGTCGATTGAGAGGCATCTAGGTTTTTTCCAGTTTCTAGCTATTACAAATAAGGCTTCTATGAACACAGATGAGGAAACTTCCTTGTGATTTGATGAGGAATCATTTGGATGTATACCCAGAAGTGGTATGGCTGGGTCTTGAGGTAGAGCTATTCCAAGTTTTCTATGATATCACCAGAAAACTCTCTTTGTTACTGTTTTATTTCTGTGAAGAGACACCATGACCAAAGCAATTTATAAAAAGAATTATTTGATTTGGACTTGCTTAGAGTTTCACAGGGTTAGTCCATGATCAATGTAGCAAGGAACATGGGAGCAGGAAAGCAAGCATGACACTGAGGCAGTATCTGAAAATTTACATCTTTATCCATAGATATGAGACAGAAAAAACTAATGGGCTAGCCTAGGGTTTTGAAACCTTAAAGTTTACCCTCTGTGACACACTTCCTCCAACAAGACCATACCTCCTAACTCTTCCCAAAGACCCCGCCAACTGGGAACCAAACATTAAATTAAATGAGCCTATTAGGGCCATTCTTATTTAGACCACCAGAGATGGTGTGTTTCCTAATTAGCTAGATGAAATACAGTGGATGATCGAGATAGTGTGATGAAACTAGGCTACTTCATTGGGTTCTTTGAGAATGAGGTCTTCAGTCTACAGAGTTATGATTGCTGCCATGATAAATGGGGTGGTTACTCAGTGAGCAATGGTCTGGTAGTGTCCTCAGGGAGTAACTAACAGAAGAAGAATGGTTCATGTTTTACACTGGACAGAGCTATGTACTGTAAGATTTTGTTCTATCATTCAAAAAGATTTGAAATTTAAAAGATTATGGATTATTTACCACTGGAGTTTTAAATTTTATATTTTCAGACAGTAGTTGACTATATCCAAATGAGAAAAGAAAACTAAATAGTACATTAAAAACTGCTGCTATAGTAATTATCAAGACATTCATTGTATATGTCACATTAGACACTGTGGTAAGAACTTCATATATGTTACCATTTCTGCACTCTGCAACTGGTCTACTATCTCACATTTTAAAAATAAAGAAATCAAACCTCAGAAACTTTAAATAGTGTGTTTTAATTCATGACAATCAGTGGCAATCTCTGTTGACTGGACTCCAAAGTCTGCATTCTTGAACAATATGAAAACTAACAGAAATAAGTCATTTCCCTAGCGTTTCATGTTCATTGTCAACTCATTCATTGATTCACTGTTTCTCATTTCTAACATGATTTGTCTCTGGTTGGAGTCAGAGGTTAAAAGTATTTGCTACTCTTCAAAAGGACCTGAATTCCTAAGACCCATGGTGGTTAGCTCACAAAAGAATGTATGTCCCATTCCAAGGGGTTATATACCTTTTTATAGCTTTAGTGAGCACTCACATTCATATGTATATACCATTCTCTCACCTATACTTATATACACAATTAAAACTAAATCTTTAAAAACATTTAAAATGACCTTGTCATTTTCCTTAGCATAAAATATCCCATCTGTCCTTAAAATGTCAGCTTATATTTCTTCTTGTGTCTCTTTGAGCCCTGACTTTCCAGCATAAAGAGATTTCTTTCTCTATTACTAAGGTAAGTCTGCATGTAGTGTTTACTTACATTTGAGTTCATGGTGTAATGACTTCAACTTTAGACCCAGAGTAGAATACTGTCTTGTTTGAATTGGGCTCAAGAACGCGTGTTACTTTTCTCTTTGTGCAATCAAGTTCAATATCTAATGTGAAAAGAAGAAGCATGCTACAGTAAGAGATAGAGCACTGATTGATATAAGAAGATCCATCTCTACTCTTAGCATCTCCTAATATGAGAACACATGCTAGAGACCAGTAGACCGCAATACTATCATCTGTAAAACCGGTAGTCATGGTGAAAGTACTTATTTTACGTTTCATTGAGCTTTTAATAGTAGGTAGAAGTGTTCTATGGTTCATAATGTGCTATGTGACCACACATTTGAATTGGTAATAAAAATAGTTGATTGATCAACTGATTATTTATTGGCTTATACTGAAGTATATAGTGAAAAGAGAAAAAAAATGACACTCCGACTGTGAGGGAAAGGCCTGCTCCAGGAGTCTTGAGTTCTCTTTCTTCAGTTGGAGTTACCTGGCTCTGCTTTGCCTCGGGGATTTTTGTCACCCAGTGAGATGAAAGTTCAGAAGATAAAAACCAGGAAAGATTACAGGGATGTGAGGTAAAAGCATTGTGAGAATGCAAAGAAATAAAGCAAGAGAAGCAAAGCCAACCTTCCCTGCCTTCTTAGGACTGGGATGAAAGACAAGTATATGACTAGTCACACAGAATGCTAAGTTGCTTAGAAAATATGGGTCCTGGGGCTGGAGAGATGGCACAACAGTTAAGAATGCTTGCTCTTGCAGAGGACCTGAATTCAGTATCCACCGCCAACATTGAGAAGCTTATAGCAACCTTTAACTCCAACTCAGGAGATCTAATGCCCACTCTAACCTCTGAAGTCACCTTACCCATGTGCATATACCCTTACAAAGGCACATAATTAAAATTAAAATAACTGTATAAAAATAAAATTAAAGTATTAATGTTTATTACTGCAATATGAATTCCTTCTAATATGTATTATACATTAAAAAAACTATCAGTCATAAATTGGTTTGAGTACTACCAAGAATGTACTCAGAGGCTGGTGAGAGGACTCAGTGGTTGAGCTCTTGATGCTATTGCACAGGACTCATGCTAAATTCTCAGCGCTCATCTTGCCCAGCCCATAACTTCAAGTAATTCCCGGTTCAGGAGTTGGATACTTCTGGCCTATGCAAGCACCTTAATGCATATACACACATGCCACCCCACACACACAGGGAAGGGGGAAGGGAGAGAGAGAGACAGAGAC
>CAJQZJ010032114.1:1928193-1965519 GCA_907164525.1 Lophiomys imhausi
TGTGTGTGTGTGTGTGTGTGTGTGTGTGTGTGTGTGTGTGTGTTAGAGAGAGAGAGAAGAACGAAGGGGAGGAAAGGAGAAAGAACTGAGTTCTGCAAGTTTTCCTCTGACCTCCACATACTCATTATGGTCCTCACATACATGCACATACACATGAACAGACACAAAATGCAAAAAGAAAAAAGAAAAGAACAGAAAAAAAAGAAAAGAAAGATGTCTAGCTTAAGAATGAGATATCATATACATCTCTCTGTGATTGATTCTTACACTCAATCGAGACACTAAAGTTATGCATACTCATTTCAAGCTTTGCCTAATAGTATCAAGTACCTCTGAGTTATTAAGTACTGAATGGCAAGTAGTGGGTTTTAAGCTTCTATTTCATGTACGAGGGAATATATCTGCACAGCAGCTTTAATAGATATTGCCCTTACAGAGTGATATACAAATTAAAATTGGAAACCTGTCATTTGGGTCAGCCTAGGAATTACTCAGCATTAGAGATATGACACCTGCTCACGCTTCCTGGAATGTTTTACCACAACAGCAACTGTGTGAGTGTTATTCAGTTTTCAGTGTGAATTGGCCAAAGGCAATAAAAGAAGTTGCATATCTGGTCAGAGATATATATTGTAGGAGATAGGAAATTACTCCCCTTGCCATTGGAAGCTTTCTCATTGATCACAAGGCAATGGGGAACTTCAGTGATCTAGCATTAAGCTAACAACCAAAGACTAAAAAATGAGATGGACGGGTGATATTCTGTTAGTAAAATGAGGAAACAACTGAATTTTGAGGTTCTTGGTTAATTTTTACAATGTATTTAATAGTTTGCAGATTTTTATGTTTGGGTCAGTGTATTTCACATGCGTATTTTTACCCTAGGAAGCTAGAAAAAGATGCTGAATCCCATAAAGCTGGAGTTACAAATATTATGAGCTGCCTAATGTGGATGCTGGAAACCCAACCATATCCTCTGCAAGGGCAGAAAGTGCTCTGAACTCTTGCATCATTTATCCAGCCCTACATTAAAATTTACATCTAGACTTATAACTAACCACTTTGAAATCACTGTCTCCATCATCTTTATTGAAATGAACAGAATTTAGCTCTACAAATTTAAACATAGTTGAATTACCAGCATACTCAATTTAGCTTAAGTACCTTTACTTAGTAACAGCAACAAGAATGACATTAATATGGGCACAGGAATAAGTGCAAGTCCTGCAAACATCAGTCATAAAAGAAAGAGAACAGAATACTTCTTAGAATGCCAAGAAGCACAATGAAGAATGAGATTTAGGCACTTGTATAACCTGCTATAAACTAATTTTTAAAACCTTGGGGCTGGAGAAATGTCTTAATGTTTAAAAGCACTTGCTGCTTGTGCAAAGCACTTAGTTTGACTTCCAGTGACCACAACGGATGGCTCACACCTGCCTGCAATCCCAGTTCCAAAAGAAGGGTCTGATACCTTCTTTTGGCCTCCATGGGGACTCATAAGCATATGTGCCTACTCACACATGCAAATGTAAATAAAAATAAAAACTTTAAAATTCATATATGAGCTGAGCTGTACCTCCTCAATTTAATTTTTGTGTATTATAATTGAAAGTAATTTTCTCATATTTGACATAATTGCTTCTATACATTTTTTTTCTGATGATGCAACTATACACAGCAAAAAGATCTTTGATGACACATTGGTACAGACTTCTTATGAACTTGGGTCTTTTCCCAACAGAAAATAATAGAAAAGAAATTATTCATATATGCCTTTATCTTACCATATAGGTCAGCATATTTTTATGGGAATGCTGTCACTAGGAAAAGAAAACATGAACAGGGGGCTTAAAAGATGGCTCAGTAGTGAAGAGCACATATTACTCCTGTAGAGGAGAAAATCTGTTCTCAGCTCCAATGACTGATTACTTACAACTACCTGTGATTCTAGCTCCAAGGAATCAAATCCTGTCCTCTGGCTTTTGTGGGTATCAACACACATCTTGAATTCACTCACACAAACAGACAGATGCACATAGGTAATAAAAACAAATCTTATAAAACATCATTTTGTGTATTATAATATAATCACATCATTTCTCCTTTCCCAAAACTAAAAAAATAATAATAATAAGGGAGAGGGGGCAAAAGAAATTGGTGGGTTTTAAAAGATATATGCTTTTTATAAGAGTCTTCGCTTCCAGGATGCATCAGGAAGACATGCTCTTGAATGTGAAGGTATGTTATATACATATACATATATGTTATATACAGCAAGAATGAGCTGTGGAGAGATATCTTCACTCAACAGACATTGTTGTTAAGGTCTGATGATCTAGCACTTCAAAAGCTTCATCCACATGAAGTATCTTTGGGAAACTATCATAACCCTTTCCCCAAAGAAATACCTTTGCCACTGAATGAAACATGCAACCATCTCAGGGAGCACTTGAAGTCAAAACACTATTAACAATTCATTTGTGATTTTTAAAGAAGAGTACACAAGGGATGTTATTTTTATATTATTAAGGAGCTGCATGGCATTTTAATACCATAAAATGCTTTATGAAGTATCACAATATGTATCACAGCATCAAGTATCACAGCATCCAGTTTCAGAATACTAAAACCTTAATAATTAAACATATGTGTACAGATATGAATACCATAAGCTTCATTATAAAAGGATTTTTATGGTATTTGTGTGTGTGTGTTTCTGTATGGAAAGCAAGTGTCTTTACTTGCTCTCACAGGTTTACGAGACTTAAGTAACCTTTCTAAATCCTACGGAGAAGTCTTAATCTAATGATTGCCAAAGTTATCGTTACACTGCCAGGAAGTCATGAGCATTCCAAATATTAAATCATTCAAGTAATGTATACAAAGTGGAAAATTATGAATCTATGCAAAAAGCATAAGTAGATGCATGTGTAATCTTCTAACACCTAGACCCATAGTTCTAAACTGTACCAAAGGCCATGGCAATGAATTCACAGTAACACCTGTCAGACACTGTGCAAGCTAGCACATGGAGGTGGTTTAGTTGAAGCTTCATACGGATATGTTGCCTTTAACCCAGTCATTTCCTTCCAAAATGAGGTTTTTCAGGCAACTGCTGTCATAAACACTAATTCTCCTTTTCAATATCACAATGAAATACAAAGAACACATGTGTGAGGTAGAATGTTCATGAAGGAAAAAACACCAGACAGAAATGAGCAATTGGAAGAATGTAATTTTAAGAATTGATCTTTATGAGGAATGGATGTGAGGATATGGGAAATGGAGGCTTATGAGGAATGCCTAAGGCTGGGAAAATGAAAGTAACTTGTGGGAGATATCTAAGATGCTGCCAGCTGGAAGATGGCAGGGTAGAGTTAAAGCTGGATCCTGAGCAGAGCTAATTGGGTGAGCAAGACTTCAGTGCTCGTGATCAGTGCATGATCACCACTTTACCAGGCTTGTGCTATTTGCTGTGATAGGATGACCTTTAATGTTATTGGCCCATGTAGCCTCATGTGGAAACACCCATTTGGTTCTGTATATAAGCCAGAGAACAAAATATTAAAAACAGGTAATGCTTAGACATCACCCCTGTCATGTGTGTTTGTCTTTGGAGAGAAAGCTGGAGGTTCAGGCAGGCAGCACACCCACATTTCCCTGAGAACCCCCTTATGTGGTAGTCATTGTGTCGGGGTCATTACATAACCTGCTCCCAAACGTGGGGCACAACGAGAGACTCTCCTCTACATAAGGGACAGGAGAAGATAATTCAGGGCTAAGCAGTCGGAGGGGTGAGTGATCCCCGAAAGGATGGGGCATGCAACTTTAAAAACTGAAGAGCCTGGGCTTAAAGCACTGAAATATATGCTTAAAAGCAGGGATTTGGAGCCTCCTGAGAGCCAAGCCACCAAGGTCTGGGAGGCAGTTCTATGAACTGTGTCTTGGGTAGATTCTGCAAAGTTGTTTTACTGGGATACATGGGATTGCATTGCATGCCTTGCTGCATGGCAAGAAATCACACAGGGTGAAGATTTTTCCCTGGTATTTTTTCCAATAGTGTCAACCCTTAAGGCCTGTTTTCAACAGCAAAAGGATGGGGGAGACCTCTCCTCAATTCCTGAACGAGTTTTGGAGCCAGAATGGGAACAATTCACTGCTGAGAGATCAAGGGATGAACCAAAACCAAAAGAAAACTCAATAAAATCTCCACCAGACTCCACTTCTCGGCCAGTAGATTACCCTGGGGAAAATGAGGGAGAGGAAAAAAGAGAGAGGAAACTAAAGATAAAAGGGAACAGTCCCCCCAGACAAAGGCTATACCCAGCACTGCCTGTCAGTCATTCTGCTCCACCATTTAATGAGAAGGCTCCACCCCCTTGGGAGGGGAAATTATTCCCCACCATAGATACTGCAAGGGGCCTCTGTGGTTCGAACCTCAGGCATTTCCAGTTAACATCAACTCAGGAGGGGCCAGGCCTGCCATCTGGTATCCATGGCAGGCAGGCTATTTAAAGGAACTTAAGAAGGCAGTAGCATAGGATGGGCCTAATTCTCCTTGGGTGTAAACCATCCTGCAAGGGTTGGCTCATCAGCCATACACCCTCAAGATTGAAAGGCATTATGCTGAGCCATGCTTTCTTGTATTATGTTCATTAAATGGCGTGCCCTGCATTAGGATGAGTGCCACGTAGTGGCTGATTGAAATGATTGAGACCACCCCGCCATACCATTCACCTATGGCATGTTATCAGGGACTGCTGACAAATATAGTACAAGCTTAAAACAGGCTGCTATCCCCCCTTCTATACGGATCAGGTCTGGGCATTGGGACTGGTGGCATGGCATAAGTTGGAGGAGGGACTGTCAGAGACCCCTATCTCTGGAATAACCCAGAAGCTTGGCGAGGACCTCCCCTCCTTTATAGATAAGGTCACTCAAAGCATGCAGAGAAAGTGTCCCCCTGGCCCTTAAAGTAACAATTTATTAAAATGCTGGTGTGGGATGGAATGAATGCAGATCATAAGCTAGCATGTGCAGGACAGAAAGAAAGGTCAATTGAAAAATGGATAATCTGTTCCAAAGGTGTGGGGACACAGAGCCATCAAGCATAGTCCCTAACTACTACCTTGCAGGCATAGACAGATGCCTTAACTGAAGCCATGAAGCCTTATGCTTGCCAATCCTCAAGATGGAACATCCCCTGGAATGGGTATGTGTCAAGGACTGAAACAATGTTTTGGGTGTGGACAGAAAGGTAACTTCAAGAGGGAATGCCCTAATAAAGGGGGATGAGGGGTGAATGCTGGTCTTTTATCAAGGATTTCAATACCATCTACTCCATGTCCTTGCTGTCACAAGGGCTTTCATTGGCAGGAAGAATGTAGATCCTGCTATAACATTGAAGGAAAACACTTTCCACCTTTAAAATTCATATGGGGAGAGCTCCAGCCCCATTAGCACAAGGAGGAAAATCAGAAACTCAAGGGCCAATTAAATTATTATCTAAAGGGCCCTCCCCCGGTTGCAACTTCACATAAAGTCCCCCTAAGCATGCCTGTGAGGCACCCAGGGTGAATTGGATGGTACCCATTGGCCCCAGAAAAGGCTTAAAATGGACATTACCATTACAGTAAAGAGATTCCGTTGCCTGACAGACACTGGTGCTGACAAGACTGTGTTAAGAAAAGAAGTCCCTCACAACTGGAAACTTGTCCCTGGGCCCTCAATTTTGGGAATGGGGGGGGGGGACACCCGGTCAGAGGAAAGCCAGGACTGGCTTCTATGGAAAGATGTGGATGGGTCCACAGGGGAGATTAGGCCTTTGGTTGTTTCAGGGCTCAACCCAAACCTGTTGGGTCAAGATATTTTGGGCCAGGCAAATGGGTACATTACCATGGGTCATAAGGACTTTTATGATGACATTTTGGATGAGGAGGAATCAAATCCTGCCTACATTTTCTACAAGTCCCTCCTTTACAACTGGTGGGAGTAAATCCCTGCAACTTAAAACCTAATACACTATGACAGACTGATGTGACACACTATGCTCCCTTTGGAAAGCTTAAATACACATTGGTCTCTATTGACACATTCTCTCATGCCTGTTGGACCACTGCCCATATGGATGGGTGAAAAGGCTAAACATGCACAAAGCCATTTTTTACAATGTTTTGCCACATTTGGCCTTCCTTATCAGGTAAAAAAAAAAAAAAACAGATAATAGACCATGCTTTGTTAGCAGGGCCCTTCAAGACTTCTTTCACCAATGGAAGATTAAACATACTACAGGAATTCCTCATAATCCTAGGGGACAGGCAATCTTTGACAGACATCACCAAAACCTAAAGACACAACTACAAAAACAAAAACGGGGAATGAGTACTCATCAACAGCTTGGATTAGCACTGTTTACTTTAAATATTTTAAATTTTTCAAAAAATTAGACTCACATTTCCAAAAACATTGGCCAACTCAAGATCACAAAATAGACATACAGGTAAAATGGAAAGATCTTGCCACAGGGTTATGGAGGGGACCTGACCCATTTATGAACATGGATGAGGATTTGGATGTGTGTTCCCAATAGGAGAACCAAGCCCTATATGGGTACCTGCAAGAAACTTTATATTTCTCCCACAGGGTGGCAGGTCCCTTGAACTCACTGATGCCACCACATCAGCTGAAACAAATGACCATTAAGGAAAGGAGGGCTTTCTGATGGGTTCAAAACCACATGGCCAGATTATGCCAAAGTTCTTGCAAGAGAAAAAAAGAAGAAAGAAGAAGAAAAAGGTCAATAACCACCTAACGCAAAGAGCTCCAGGACAAAAAAAAAAAAGAGCTCCCGAGAGGCTATTTTTCATCTTGTCTTCCAGATCCTGGTTTGGCTGTTGATTGGAGGATTACAAATCCCACAGGCAAGAATGGAAAGAGACAGAGGCAGGAGGATTCCAAGTTTGAGGCCAGACTGGACTATCCCTGTCTGACAGACATCCCCAACTCTGCCTCTGCTGTGACCTAAGCTGCTGTGACCCTGACACAAACCACCACTATGGCTCAAACCCTCCAGACAATCATCCATGATATCTCTGGAATACAACAACTTGCCCTGGCCAATCATCTTGCCGTGGGAAGAACAAGTGATCACATTGTTACAACATCATCTCTGTTATCCTCAATATAGAGTAAATCCTATTACTATGATTGCTAATTTGTCTACATATATGAAGGGGCCTTAAAATGATAAATATTTACAAATCTCAAGGTTGCTGCTTAATAATGTTATAATTTAATGATACTAGGGTTCTGATTTTTTCAAGATGTCTAGAGTCAATTGACTTCATGGTTTTGATTGCCTAACTTGATATTGATGGGGTTGATTATTGTTTATGCTTTAATAATTTGGGTCTATATTGGTACTGGAAGTACCACCAACAAAATGTACAACCAAGTCACAAGCTGGTGATGCTTGCCCAGGTGATCATGTGGTCCTCCACAACCCTTGAATTAGCATGGCCCTTAACGAGGTCATGTGAGACTTTTGAGAGGTGATGAGCACTCATAAAGGATGACGAGCAACAGTTCCTCCCTGTTCTCTCACTTTGCTGCTTATGAACAATGGGCAAGAGGCTGGTCTCTCTCTCTCTCTCTCTCTCTCTCTCTGAAGGTCTCTTCCCCCTCCCTATCTCACTGTTGTTTAAATAAATAAAACAGGAGGATATATGGGGACCCAGAAAATGGAGGCTTATGAGAAATTGAGAAATGCCTCATTGTTGGGAAAATGAAAGTAACTTGTGGGAGATATCTAAGATGCTGCTGGCTGAAGATGCTGGGACAGAGTTGAAGCCCAATCCTGGGTATACCTGATCGGGTGAGCAAGACTTCTGTGCTCATGATCAGTGCATGATCACCATGTTACCAGGCTTGTGCTATGTGATGTGATAGGATGACCTTTAATGTGATTGGCCCACATAGCCTCATGTGGAAATACTCATTTGGTTCTGTATATAAGCCAGAGAATGAAACATTAAAAATGGGAAATGCTTAGACATTACCCTGTCAAGTCTGTTTGTCTTCAGAATGAAGGGTGGAGTTTTGGGCAGGCAGCACACTCATCTTTCTCTGAGAACCCCCTTATGTGGTGATCTCAGCATTGAGGGTTGCTAAAAATGGATAGATGATTTAGTTGGTAAAGTGCCTTTTAGAACAAGCATAAAGTGTTGACCTCAGTCTCCAACACCCAGGTAAAATGTAGGGCTGTTACTGAGCATCTCTAATCCTATAATCAGGAAGGAACAGAGAGAGCTGCTGTGGATTACTGATGAGATAGTCTAGGTTGGTATGCCCCTGTGCTCAACAGGTTATACTATATGAAAAAGCAAAGTGGAAAGTGAGCTGGGTAACTTTTTGTCTACTTGATACAAGCTAGGGTCACCTGGGAAGAGGGAGCCTCAAATAAGAAAATGCCTCCATCATATTGCTCTGTGAGCAAGTTTGAAGAACATTTTCTTGATGAGTGATTGATGCCAGAGGGCCCAGTCCACCATGGATAGTGACATTCCTGAGCAGGTAGTGCTGGATGACATAAGAAAGCAGGTTGATCAAGTCATGTGGAGCAAGCAAGTAAGCAGCATCCCTCCATGGTCTTCGCTTCAGTTTGGGACTCCAGATTCCTGCCTTGAGTTTCTGCCTTTGATTTCTTCATAATCTGTGACCTGGGCTGTGTAAACCAAGTAAATAAGCCCCTTCCTCCCCAAATTGCTTTTGGTAAAACTCTTTGTCATAGCAATGGAAATCAAGGTAGGATCTTCATGTGTCAGTGGATAAAGGTGCCCTCTGCTGTGCCTAACAATTTGAGTTTCATCTCAAGGACCCAAGGAAGGAAAGGATAAATTCACACAGCTTGTTCTCTGATCTCCACATGTGAGCCATTCCACACACCTATGCACATGCACACACAAATAAATACATTAATAAATACAAGTAACAAAACATTAAAATAAAAACTAAGGAGAGAGTGACTGAGAAAGAAATCTGGGTCAACTTCTAGTCCCTATGGGCCTGCATCTGAGTGTGCATGTACATTCACATGCACATGTGCACACACACAGGCAAGCCTCACATAAATATTACATGCACATTTCAAACAAATCACAGATCTTGGTACTTTAAAGATAGTTAAAGCACTGCCCCTTGATAGTAAACTCCTAGGTCATTTATATGAGTGAATATGTCTAGGCCATTGTGAACTGCAAATGGTCTGGGTATGTTCTGATAAATTTAAAATCAGAGAAGCCATGCAATGACAGCAGGCTGTTTGGAGGAAAACATGTGACCCTTCCTGGCCTTAAGTATTTAAAACAGTATTTGAGGTATTCACTTTGTTCCGGCAACTTAGTGAATCTTTTACTAAGACAGACACTAGGGCTGCCATGAACCAAAAAAGTTTGCAAACCTCTGATATTGTCTCTGTTTAGAGGTTTAATTGTTTCCAAATGTCCTACAAACTACTTATTAGAAAGCCATAAATATGCATTTCCTAAAGATGTACAGAGTCATGTTTTTGAGAAGTCTTTATGATTTCACCAAACATAGTACATTAAAATGAGAACAATCTGGATAATGATTTTAGTGAGACACTATTTTTACTTTAGTCACAATCACAGCATAGTTTTAAACTTCAAAAAATTTGTTATTAATTTATTCTGGGCTGCTTATATGCCATGGTATGAGTGTGCAGACCTAAGGCCAAAATGTTGGAGTTGTTTCTCTCCTTCTGCTATATGGGTCCTGGAAACTGAACTCAAGCCTTCAGACTTGTCAGCTAGTGCCTAACCCACTCAACCACCCTTAGCAAATTGAGCCATCTCACTGGCTTACAGCATCATTTTAAATCATTAGTTTTGAATTTTAAAACATTCTAGAAAATAGCTAGAACCAAAAAACTAGAAAAAGGATATAAATTGCTGCCCAGTCCTGAAAGATAATGTGACAATCCTTTTAGGATATCACTTCCATGCCAGTACATCCATCAAGAATACATGAAGGTGTTGGTACATTAGTGCTAAGAATAAACCACACCAAAGAACAAATGGCTCAGCTTCTCATGAAAAACTGTTAGGTTACTGTCAGTGAATTATAAACAGCATGGTAGGATAAAAGGCCAAAAAATAACAAAATTTTCCTACCATGAATATTTCTGAGTTTTCAAATGTGCATGTTTAAAATACACTACATTTGCTAAAATTGCTGGGTAATATATTAATGCAATCATAGACACATATGAATGGATATATAACAGGGACAATAAATCTGTACAATAAATCTGATTATTTTCTGGTCCTCGCAACAAATGCTGGAATCAATTTCTATAATTCTTTAAAAATTGAAAAGCCTCCAGAATTGTTTTGGCATTGGGATTTGGTGGATGTAATTTTCTAGACTTAGGACTGCATGCTGCCTAGCAGCATGTCCTTTTACTTTCTGAGAGGGCTTTCTTGAAATCACACAAAGAGCAGGTAAATGCTGGCTTTCTTAAAGAACAGGTAAGGCTAAGTCCTGTTTCTTGTCCATACCTACCAGCAGGTTCAGCTGTGTGGTACTCCTTTCTCAGCAAATAGCTGACTGCCAGTGTACTAAGGATCCAAGGACAGACTTACTGGAGAATTATCCAAATTGACTCAGTTCAAATATCCAATAAACACATATTGTGGTGGACAGCCTTACTTAACTGGATAAACAGTTCAAACTTGTGGATCATATAGTTTCTTCTACAAACAGTTCTGCTGTTATAGGATCAAAGCATATATGAATAATATCTAAACACATGAGCAAGGTTGTGTTCTGGTAAAGCTACTTATTACAGAGGTACTCTGGAGTCTGAAAGATTGCTCAGTAAGTAAAGTGAAAAAATTAGGACTTGGGTTTAGGTGTCCAGCACTCATATCATAGCTGGGCCTGACAGTACACATTCATAAACCTAATATTGAAGAAGGCAGAGACAGACAGATTTCTGGATCTTACTGGCTAGCCACATTACTAAGTGAACAGGTGAGATGAATGTTTAGAGAGAAACTTTGTCTTAAATATTAAGAGGTGGAAATGACTGGTCAAGATACTTGTCAAACATTAGCCTGCACATGCACACATATATGTGCACCCACCCACATGTATGTGTTTAATATGCTTTATAGAAATGTATAAACATAAGGTAGACTCCATGATTTATGAAAAGAATAAACAAACAAGTACTTAAGAGGAGACTGGGTAAGGAAAGTGATGGGTTCAAGATGGCCTGGGTTGAAATTCTGAAATGCTTTAATAAGGGAAAATATCCTAACGAGTCCATCATATCTGTTTTCTTGTTCTGCTTAGTATGAGGAATGACATATAGTAGCAAAACTTTTGGTTTTGAATCAGTGAGTTTAGCAAGTAAGTGGCAAGCCTAAGTAAAGGAACAAATAGCACATGGGATGTATATATACATATGTATACATATATATACACATATATATGATAGATGATAGATAGATACATAGAAAGATAGATAAGTTGATGACAGACAGACAGACAGTGGTAGACAAAGAGAGTGAAGAATTAGGGAATAAAACATCAAATTGGGTGCCCAGAACGTGTAACAACTAGAGTTCTTTATTGAGAATCTCAGGCTCAGCAAAGTGTCCCCTATGGTGAGACCTCAAATTAGAAGGTCAAATAGCAACAGATAGAGAGATGGCATCATGTGGACCCCACATGTGGCAGAAGAGAGCAGCAAAATAGAGTACATCAGATGGGTTTTCTGATTGTGTTTCCCCCAGAGTTGAGCCTTCTATGTCTAGATTTCTGACATTTTTTTTAAAACTGCTGACATGTTCATGTCTTGAAATTAACAAAAATAATCCGTTGAAATAGTTTATTATCCAACTGTTCTAAAGAGAACAATGTGTTTGCTCCTGAGCTTCTTTGTATCTTCAGCGTTTCTGTCACAGAGATAAAGAAGGTCAATCTGTTCCCAGAGGACTTTTAACATTAATGTACTCGGGCATGAAATGGAGGGTGGGGACAACACTGCCAGTTTTTTCAGTTAGCTCAAATAGCACCTGAAAATTTACCAAACTAATGTACCTTGCATGTACTTACGTAAAATGATATTCTCAGCTTTTCCATGAAATGTGGTTGTGAATTATTTTCGTTTTTGTGGTAGTAGTTTATAGTATATATAAAGTAAACACAGATTATATTATTCTGAAGCTAGTAAAGTTCTTAAGGATAAATTTATGAGTATCCCACTTCCATCAAACTCATTTCTTTTAATGCTGTCTCTTAGGATGTATAATACAATATTTTGTGTAAGTGGAATGCCTGCCGAATGTTGACATTACACTATGGTAAAAATAACCACTCTGAGAGTAAAGAATGAGACAATTACATCATAATTAAGCTGGGAGGAGTGCATGCTTATTTGGTAGACAATCAGCTGGTCACATTACCAATAATCATGGTCTTGTAAAAATTTCTTCACATAAATAAAATGAACAACAGCAGAGAGTTACGATCTACTGTCAGAAAACTAGTAAAACATTTCTTTTTTTAACATTTTAAATCAAATGTATTCCAAATGAATCTAAAACAATGACAACTTAATTTTAATAGAGAATAATGAAAACAATTTAATATAGAATACTACACAAAGACTATGCAATATAATTGTTTGGAATTACATTTATAAAGATGATGCACTAACATCAAAACATTTGTTACATATAGCAAATAAAAAGCAATACAAGAGACTGATTTCCACAGTGTCAATAGAATCTAGACCTTAAGTCATAAGACATATTTTCCCAATTTATAGTTCTTATCCACTTTAATAAGCAGCAATGCTCAATTTTATTAATTATGGATACACTGTAATTTTTTAAAAAGATCTAGACAGATGTTTCACACTGTGTCATTGATCAATATACCACTTCATTCCACCTCCTTCCCTCTTTCTTTTATTAATAATTTATTTTTTATTTCTTCAAGTTACATCTCAATCACAATCCCCTCCCTACTCCCCCCTCCAGTCCCACCCTTCCACCCTCCTCCCCCTCAACCCCCATCCTCTTCCCTTCTTTTTTTTTTTTTTTTTTTTTTTAGTTTAAGTTATTTCTTTTTCCTCCCAACAGCTCTCCCTTTCAGTCCAAAAAATGGTTCTTTTTCTTATAACTATAAGTACAATACAAAACAACAGAAATAAATAGGCCACAATTGTAAGAGTTATATGGCTAGGCATACATTCCCAATGTCCAGTCCATATGTATTTGGCACCTGACTTTAACATTCTACCTTCTAACCATCTCCATGAGTTTAAAGTTCTATATCTAACTCAGCTTTCATATTATCTTGCCTCACAATTTTAAAAATATCTTCTTAGATCCAGAACACCCTCTTGATTCCTAAACAACTCAAAATTTAACTATGAGACTCTAGCTATCTATTCTTCAACCACCTCAGAGACCTGAGAGGGATAAATATATCTGATTATATAGGAAGTTCAGGCCTGCAGCTTCCAAAACTAAGAAATGACATACCAGTGGCTGCCTGGACAGTTCCCATTTTCTCTCCATACATTACAGCATCAATCTTCAGCCATTTGGCCCCGTTTCTCTGACAGACATTGATTGTAGAGCAGGAATTATGAAGGACTTACCTACCCTGTCTTGGCAGAGCTAGGCTGTCGACTTATCTGCTTCCAAGTTTTGTCCTTTTTGGACAGAAGTCTGTCTACAGTTGAAGCAAGGGTTTTTTCTTGCCAAGAGAAAGGCTTACCACCAATTCAATCGTCTCCCACTGGAGATTCTTTGATGCTCATCTTCTACTTGGAGTAGAATAGCGGGTGCTGTCAGGAGCTGACATGTCTTGATATCAAAAAATCTTAAGTTAAGAAAACATCTTTGAATGCCATATTCTGCAGATATCTTGAGGTTTTTGAAGATGTCCTATCTATCTCTTATATTTAGATAAGCAAATATTGCTTGTCTCTTAGCAAATTGATTTCTGAGTAGCTTAGAAAATAACTGTGATAGACTGTCATAGTAACTAACAAAATGACACGTTTTCATGACTATTAGTTTCCGTAGTGACTCACTGGTAGTAATCAGCTGTTAAATACAACCCATGGTTTCTAACTAAAGTTGACTTACAAATAACCAGTATACATGTACTTTTTACTACAAGAACATCTCAAGTTTGTTAATCTATAATTTCAGATGAACTGGGCATCTTGTAGTTTTATTCAGAACATCCAGCAGACAAGGGAGAACAGATCAAATCTTGTACAAAGGTTGGGGTGATAAAAGGTATCAAGGCTTCTCAGAAAAAGGGGTGGAAATCAGAACTTTTTCTGACCTTGAACATCTTGATGTGAACTAATACAAAAACCATCAAAGCTTACCAGATAGAATTTGTAAAGGAGAAGTAAAACTGACCTTAGCAAGGCTCTGTCTAGGCAAAGATGGAGAGATCTGCTCTTCAATAAGTGCTCTAGTTGACCGAGTTCATCAGATATGTTATAATTTCTGAGTAGCTTAGAAAATAACTGTGATAGACTGTCATAGTAACTAACAAAATGACACGTTTTCATGACTATTAGTTTCCATTTCTTAATTATCCTAAACAGTTTATGACGGTTGGTAGCAAGAGGCCAAAACTTGACATTTCATTTTTATGCATTACTAGGAACAATACCTTTAAGAAGCGTTACCCTTAATTTTGTATCAATATACAAAGATCAATACCAATGTGGCCAAATATAATCTTAATTTTGTATCAATATACAAAGATCAATACCGATGTAGCCCAATACAATCTTAATTTTACATCAATATACAAGGGTCAATACCATTGTGGCCAAATATAATCTTAATTTCTATCAATATACAAAGATCAATACCGATGTAGCCCTATACAATCTTAATTTTACATTAATATACAATGATCAATACCAATTTAGCCAAATATAATATTAATTTTGTATCAGTATACAAAGGTATAAGGCCATATTCAATAATCTGTCCTTTTTTCTTGATCTTTTTTATACTATGTCTGTGTCCCACTTTTCTCAAGTCTGTTCACTCCTACATAGGAGAGAAAGAAGGATACAGAAAAGAAAAAGAGAGAAGTCCCTGGGTCTAGCCTCCAAAACCAATTTAAGAAGACCATTTAACAGCTTGTAGTCTTTTCCCCTAAATAACAAAATTTTCTACATAGTTTCTTCTAACTTCATGCTACAGATGGTCTCTTTGATCACAGTGAAAGATCAGATCTTAAAAAGCTTGGATTGTCATAGCTGTGTCCATATTGAATCCTGATTATCTTTGCTAGAATACTTTAAACAGGATTAAAAATATTGATTCTCACTTAAGTACTCTCAGATCACCCAAATCTCACTAATGAAGAATTTCTTTAGATAATGACTCCTATTGGGTGGTTAGCAAACTATCAGGAGCATGTAATACATTAATCCTTCAATAGATATGACCTGAAATCCCTATATTAGAGATGTATTGCTGTACTCCAGTTTGTAATTGATTAAACTAGAGCATTAATCAAGCATTCGGCCCTTGCTTAGTGCCCATGTGGGCATGACTTTTTTTTTTTTTTTAATGAAAACAGTGAACTCCAAAAGTTCTTAAAAGCCATTTTGGACTTTTCTAAGATGCTCAATAGAGGTGCAATTGGGTCACCTTGAGTTGAAATAAGAATATATATAAGAATACAGTTTATTCCTTGACCTGGTAGAATTTCTTCTTGAAAAATTATTGTCTTAGGTTCTTTTTCTGTTGTGATAAAAATACTCTGACAAAAGCAACTTATTCTGAATCACAGTTCAAAGTGTAGTTCATTAAGGCAGGAAAGTCAAGTAGGAACTTGAAGGAGCTAGTCATATCATATTTACAGTCAAGAACTACAGCATATTGAATCCTTGCTGCTTTTGTTCAGCATTATTTCTCCATTTGTACAATCCAAGATCACATTGCCCAAGGAATTATCCCACCCATAAGTTAGATGGATCCTCCCCTCTTAATGTACTTAATAATGATAATCTTCTACACACATACCCACAGACCCATTTTGGGATGATTCTAGATTTTATCAAATTGGAAATTTACACTGTCTATCAAACCATCATAATTCTTATTATAGTTGAAACATTTGTGCAGTGAGGTTGAAATACTGTATGTGTTTGGAGAAAACAGAAATTATGGTTACTGTTTCTTGTAGGGCCTTCTAGATGTTAGAATTTGGGACAGACATATGAATATAAGAGGTTTAGTAGAAATTGCCTTTGAAATTAACACCCATAGAGAGTCAAGGAACCTAGATTAGGCAGGAGAATACAGATAAAATTAAATCCTTGGCAGATTTAATTATCTTACCGGACACTCTGGTGCTGGGATGCATCTGTAGAATTGCTTTCAAACTTCTCAGAGAATAGACAGCTATCCTCTCTTAGCAGTGTATTCCAGTTATTTTCCTGTCAGGAGTTGACATGTCTCAATATCAAAAAGTCTTAAGCTAAGAAAACTGCTTTGAATGCCATATTCTGCAGATCTTTTGAGGTTTTTGAAGACCACCTATCTATCTCTGTGTATTTGGCTAAGCAACTGTTGCTTGTCTCTTGGCAACTTAATTTCTCATTAACTTAGAAAACATCTATGATAAACTATGCTAGTACCTAACAAAATGACACATTTGAATGACTATTAGTTTACATCTCTTAATTATCCTATACAGTTTGCGACAGTTGCTATCAAAAGGCCCAAAACTTCAAGCTTTACCTAGGTACAATACCTTAAAAAGGGTTAACCTGGATTTTGTATCAATATACAAAGATCAATACCAATGTAGCAAACATAATCTTAATTTTGTATCAATATACAAAGATATAAGAGCATATTCAATAATCTGTCCTTTTTTTCTTTATCATTCATATATTATGTCTATATCCCATTTAATTCTTCCCTCCCCCCTACATAGGAGAGAAGGAAGGATAGAAAAAAGAAAAAGAGAGAAATCCCTGGGTATAGCCTCCAAAACCTATTTAACAAGACCATATAACAACTTGTAACCAATCCTTCTAAATATCAACAGACATCTATAACCCATAAAATGACCAAAGGGGGAAAATCAAAAATAAAAATAAAAAATCACCCACCCTACCTTCTGGGAATGGGGTGTTGCTCTCTTAAAATAACTTCCTGCTAATTTGAGATGTAAGATACCTGTTTGGGGTCCAAATAAGAATGGAAAAATGGTTAAGAAAGTTAATAGTAACATTTGATGTTCAGTCCTTTTGTGCTCAGCTATTTAAATGTCCTCAGAAGTTTGTAGCCAGAGGGTGAACTTCAGAGTTTTACTGCTATGATAAACTGCTAGGACCAAAAGCAACTTACAGACCAAAATATTGTTTCTAGCTCTTGGTTCCAGTCTATCATAGGAGCATTGGAGGAGTGGCTGCCAGCTGGAACCTGAAACAGAAAGATCACATTTCATCTGCACACAGGACACACAGAGATCAGAAAGTAGGGTGAAACAAAAAGTCCTCAAAGTCTGTTTCTAACTGTGTACCTCCTCTGAAAGGCCCCACTTCCTAAGGGTTACACATAAACAATATCCCCAACTAGGGAAAAATTGTTCAAATTTACAGGCCTGTGGAGGACATTTCAAACACAAACCACCAGTCAATTATTAGGCACAGGGAAAACCCAAAATGCCTTAACTCTCTCTGTTTGTTACTTTTTTGGTGCTGTGATCAAATACCATTACCAAAAGCTACTTATAAATGAAAGCATTGGTTTTGGCTCATGGTTCCAGAGGGATAGAGACCATCATCAGGGGGAGTGGGGAGGTATAGCAGCTAGAGCAGGAACTGGAGAGATCACATTTCATTTACATACAGGACAAAAGAGGTATGAGTGTAGAACAGGAAGTAGGGTCAAGTTATAAACCCTCAAAGCCCACTACCAGCAACCTTTTCCTTCTAGAGAGGGTATACCTCTTAAAGGAATTATAAGATCCCTAAACAGTACTACCAACACATGAATCTATGGTGTCCATTTCTCTTTCAAACCACCATACTCTCCTTATCTTGGTTCTGCTACCCTGAGAAAGGAACTGGCCCAGAGCCACCATCTAAAAATACTACTGGAACTGGGAGCAGTATGAGCCTTGGTCTTTGACCTAATTTTATTTCCCATTGTTGTAATAAATTAGCATGAAATGCTGCAACTTAAAGGAGAAAGTTCATTTCAGATCACTGTTCCCAGTTACAGTTCATATATATAAGGAAGTCACAGTGGCAGGAACTTGAAAGAGCTGGTGACATTTCATCCACAAGAACAGAGAAGGAGTGGTTGCCTGAAAACTTTGACTCAGCCCACTTTCTGCACTCTTACCAAGTTTAGGATTTCCTGCCTAAGGAATTGTGCTGCCCACAAAGGACTGGGTCTTCCCACATCAGTCAGTCAGGACAAGACTCCACAGACATGATCACAGCTTAACCTGACTTAGATGATTCCTCTTTGGGACTCTCCCCCAGTGTGATTCTAGATTGTACCAGTTGACAGCCTGAACAGCCACCCTCCCACAGGGCACTTAGATAGTGAGCTGCAGTGACTACTCCATTTCTCTGCCTGCCCGGCTCACGTGATCACAGTTTAGGTAGACTGTGGGAAAAAATACAAATCTTGGGTATAGATTTTGATAGGTGAGCCTTAAAATGAGACATGTTGTTTCTGAGAACATTATTTTGGTCACAATCATATTAATTGTGAACCCATTAAGAGGGAATGGATGAGGTTGGCAAGTATCACAAGTTTTGGGACAGTAACTGTTTCAATCCCCATGCCTAGCCCAGTGCCCAAGTTATAGAACAAATTCAACAAAGACTGGTTTAATAGATAAAGACATTTTTTGTCTTTGTTCTGCTCCACAGCTCAGATTATAGTTTTTATTTATATACATCTTGCAAGTGTTTTATATGAGGATGGCATAAGATCCATGCAAACTGTAATTTCATGTGTGTGTGTGTAAGTTGGTGGTGTGAGTTCAGGAGAGTGTGTGCCATCATGCATGTGCACTGAATTCTTAGGACAACCTCAATGTCCGTCCTTACATTTTACTTTGCTGAAGCCAAGGACTTTTATTCTCTGCTGCACATACCAGAATAGCTGACCTATGAGCTTCCAGGACTTTACCTGACTCCATCTCCCATCTCTTCCTAGAATTTACAAATGCATGCTACCACATCCATATTTTCATGGGTTCTGGGAACTAAAACTCAGGTCTGATGATTTCAAGACCACTGAACTCATCTCCAGGTTGTGTGTGTGTGTGTGTGTGTGTGTGTGTGTGTGTGTGTGTGTGTGTGTGTGTAAGCATCTTTATAATACCAATCTACCAACCTTCTTAGTGACAATGTAAATCATTTCCTTGGTTCTTCATACTGAGTGATTTCTTCATACTTAATGTTTGATGGAATAGTGTATATTTTTCTTTCTTTTCCAATAATTCAGTAAAATCTCAGTGCCCACCAACACAATGAGAGACCCCTTTGATCAACTCAGGGACAGTTTCCCTCAGTCCTCCTACTCATTACATAGTCCAGTTTATGAAATAAACTTTTACATCATCTGATTGAAAGTCTCCAGGAAAAATTCTAATTTGTCAAAGACAACTTAGAAGATAGTTTCATTATATTTTTTGTAATTATCACTGTTTTAGTCCATGTTTAGCTATATCTTGGTTGTGTAGATTTAAATTTTTCCCTTTTAGATATATTTTAGTTAACTTTCCTGTTTCTATGATAAAAAAATAACTTTATCCCCCCCATCCCCAACAATGGGCAAAGAGACACATTGTTGGCAGTATTGTTCTTATATCAGTCAGGGGCAGAGCAGATGGCAGTACTTTGTACATCCTAGCTTGATGCGTGGGTTGGTGGTCAAAGCTGTGATATGCCTAGGACTCACAGAAATCAAATTAAAATCAAATCCAGGGAGCACAGCGCAGGAGGAGGAAGACTGAGAGCCTTGAGAATCACTGTGACACTCACAGAGCCGACCCCTAGTGCACAGGCAGGCCATAAACACACACTTGCCACCACACTACGCAGCATGGATGAGGGAATGTCACCAAGGGAGCCGCTAACTGCGTGGCCATGCTCTAGAGGGAGCCACCACAGTGTGAGAGTAAGTGGTGGTCAGAAGGGAGAGAAAGAGAAGTGGAGGAACTTGGGCATTATGAAGAGAGATGGAACTGGAGACTTGAGGGTGGAGAGGAGTAGACTGCTGCGAGTGTCCAGTCATGCCACCTGGGGCCATGTCGAGGTCCCAGCCCAAGCTACAGCTGAGTGCCATGAACTCAGGAGAGCTAGCCTTGCACCTCACCAGCTGCTGCACTTGGGAGCTCTGCATGTCACCTGGGCAGCACAGCAGAGCTGATCCTGGTAGTAGGTGCACAGGTGAGACAGCCCCAAGGGCAAGAGCATGGGAGAGATAGCCTTGCCACTTGTGTGCCATGACGAGGCATAGGCCCAAAGGTGTTGCCTTCTACCTTTGCCCCTTACCACCTGTGGCAATTGGGAGAGCTGACCTGGGGTCATGAGAGCAAGGGAGCTGAACCTAACCCTCCCTGGATGCAGAACTTGGGAGACTGGGCCCCCGCACCTTGACTGGGCAGCACGGTAGAGCTGGTCCTGGAGGCATGGGTACAGGTGAGCCAGCATGAGCTGTCCCTGCCTCCTGCTGACGGTGGCATTGGGCGGCCAAGCTGAAGTGGTGCTGGAGAGCGCACCCTGTTGGTGATGATAAGGGAGAGATGGCAGGCTGACCAACTCAGCTACCATTCAGACCCAGATCCAGGTCTCTGAACTGGCCCACCCCAAAATTTAAATCATTGACAAATGATTGGGTCATGTAAAAAGGCCAGTCCTACTGATCCAAAGCTGCAGGATCTCAGTGACACAGGGTAACAACAAGATAACTAGGAGGAGTCTTAATGAAGATCCAATAATGATGGTGTCACAGAAGCCAGAGATCTCAATCCAGACCAATGACTCATTGCAATGAGCATATGCAAATGAAGTTGTGTGGACAGAGAGATACACTGTGGGACACACTGTAGCATACTACAGCTTATGTGATGAGATGTTTTCTATGTTTCATTGTTGCTGTTGTGTGTGTGTGTGTGTGTGTGTGTGTGTGTGTGTTAGTTTTTTGGGAGGCAAGGGCAAAGGGCAGATATGAGGGGACAGGAAGATAAATGGGACTGGGGTACATGATATGAAACTCAAAGAAGCAATAAAAACGTTTTAAATAAGTAACTTGACAAAAGCAACTTACAAATGGATTTGCTTATCTCGCAGCTTGAGGCTGTAGCCTCAGTTGCAGTGAAGTGATGGGGATGGTACACGATGGAACTGGTCACATTGTCTCTGCAGCTAGGGATCATAGGAAGATGAATGCTGGAGTTGAGTGTCCACTTCTTACTCATTCCCAGGATCCCAATCAGTGCAATGGTGCCGCCCCACCTACAAGGGGCAGGTCTTCTCACCTCAGTTACCAATCAAGATACACATCCAGAGACATGTTCAGCAGACCATGCCTCATAAGATTCTTTAATTTATCAAATTTAAAATAACCAACATAGATGTCCATACATTGACTTTAAATTTTCTTATGATTCTTTATACAAAATGAGTGAGCTCAGTGATGGATCAATGGTTACATTCCAGAGAATATGCAGCTAAAATCTACCATCCCATGGTTTCTGGTGGGGAATTCCCAGTATCAGGCCAGAAATCCAAGTTCCTTACAGGAAGGTCATGGCTAGGGCAGAGAGGCAGGAGAAAAGTTTATTTTTACTGTCAAGTGTTACAACTCTTTTAGCTAAGGATGCAGGAGACAAAATCCCTCTCTATAGCATAGTGGAAGTTCAAAGTTCTTTTAGATAAACTGCCAGCACCTGACCAGACAGTTTTGAGGAGCTTCAGGCAACCAGAGTCTGGCTGGGTGGCTCAGCAGGTGGTGTGGAAGAAGAAGCAGAAGCTCAGTGCCTCTTGGCAGGATCATGTGCCTGGACAGGCAGCAGAATGTCGGTGCCTCTTGGCAGGAGCATGTGCCCAGACAGGCCTCGCTAGACTGGTGGTGGGGTCGTGGCAGATTCTTCATGAAAGGAAGAGCATTTCTTTCCCAGGCCCAAAATAAACAGTCAAGTCTCAGGCAGTTATAGGGAGGGGGAAGAGTTTATTTCATGAATTAATGGTATTATAAACCTTTGAGCATGTGTGTGTGTGTGTGTGTGTGTGTGTGTGTGTGTGTTTATGTGTTTAATTGATGTTGCTGGGTAACATCCTATCAGAAGAAAGGAAATGTAATACCTCATTAACCCATGGGCTGTGGAGGTGGGGATAGAACTCCAGGTTCCCTGGGCAGGTTTCTAAGAATTGGGCTCCATGACACATCTTAAAGGAAATGGTTTCCTCAGATCAGAACGATCTGTGAGGAAATCACAAATATCAATCCTACACATATTAAATATTTATACAAATGTCATCTGTTGCAGAGTACATATGTTAGCTGAATCATTCACACATTACACACATTTTTAGAGATTGTGTTTTATGTAAGCAAAAGACTACAAATAAGCTAATCTAGAACTTGGGGAAAATATTACATCTTGATATGAACAACAAATGTTTTATACTTTTATTAATTTATTCTTCAAAAAATTCATATATATAACACATTCTGGTCCCACTCATTCCTCCACCCTTTCTTGTTGTCTTCTCCCCACTGCCTGCCTACTGCTGAATCTCTACCCACTTTCATGTCTTTGTTTTGTTTGTGATTAATGACCCAGTATATTTGCAAGGTCCACTTGTGTACATCTTAATGTAACTTATATGCTTTTAAGCACAAGTCAGGCTAACTCCTAACTTTTCTCAGGTACATTTACCCGTTGTTCCCCAAAATAAAGATGTGAGCATCCATGTAGTACCCATCACTTAAAGCTGTTTGGGCATCACTCTGATGACCTACCATACTTTTGCAAATTACTTTATCTTACATGGTGCTTTGTGATTCTCCCTGCCAGTTCCATACCTCTGATAATGTCAGATTGTACAGTGATTGTGTTTATGCTTAGAATTACTGATAATTTCCACAGACACTATCTGGGACTGAAGTAGGAAGGGAATATTTATTCCATGTTGTGCAAGTGTCTTACCAGTGACTGATTTCATACATGATGCCTCTTTCCTGGCACATCCAAATGCAAAGTCTGTAGTCTGAGAGAAAACCTGTGCACAAATCAGAAAGGCTAGAAATGATTTCCTACAACAGATATGAGTCAAAAGATGTTTTCTGTTCTATAAACCAATGATTTTCTATAATCAGTAACTAATAATTACTAACATGACTCTGACCATGGTAGTATATTTGAATGGATTCTGTCTATCTTATACTGTAAAGAGACTAGAGACCATATATACCATTTTGTCAGAAGTAATTATTTATATAGCTGTATTACTATAAAACATCAAAAGACAAAGGTGAAACATAACTTGATTATGGAGTTGGAGAGATGGCTCTAAAGAACAGATACTTCTCTTGTGAAAGACACAAGCAGGATTCCAAACACACTTGTTTGGCAGGTTACAATGTCCTGCAACTCCTGCCCCAGGGAATCTAATGCTCCAATCTGGTCTCCATGGGCACCTACACTTATGTATAGATGCATACATGTAGAGACACACATAAATAATAACCCTCATAACTGTGGCCTAATTACCTCTGTTGTTTTGTATTGTATTTATTATTATAAGAGAAAGAGTCATTTGTTGGACTGAAAGGGGAAACTGTAGGGGAAAATAGATATATCTTAAACTTAAAAAAAAGGGAAGAGGATGGGGGGTTGAGGGTGGGAGGGTGGGACTGGAGGGGGGAATAGGGAGGGGACTACAGTTGAGATGTAACTTGAAGAAATAAAAACGAAAGAAAAAAATCAATCATTAGAATAAGACCAACAGAGGCAACTAACCCAGGCCCATGGGAACTCAGAAAGGTTGAATCATCAATCAAAGAACATGCATGGACTCAACCCAGCCCCCTACAGCCATGGAGCTGAGGGACGGTTTGGTCTTTATGTGGGCCCCCTAGCAATTGGAGTGGGGCCTGTCTCTGACACATAATCTGCTGCCTACAGTCCTATCACATTCCTCTAGTTGGGCTGCATTGACTGGCTTCAGTAGAAGAGGATGCAGCTAGTTCTGATGTGACATGAAGTACTGGGATGGATTGGTAGAGGGGATCCTTTCCATGAGAAGAAGGGGAGGGGGAAATGGGAGCAGAGGATGGGAGGGTAGGATTGGGAGGAAAAGAGGGAGGGGACTGTGAACAAGATGTTAAATAAATAAATAAATAAATAAATAGTTTAAAAATGGGAAATAGGATGTTGACAGACAAGACAATGAAAGAGAAATAATAGCATGGTGAAGGATTAGCAATCATTTTATTTTTTATTGTCTTATTTTAATTTACTTTCAGGAATGCTCAGTCAGGCTGACATTATGTTACAGACCTAGAATATTAAATTCCATACTTAAAAGCCAGGAACATAAATCTCAATTGATACTCTTTTAAGAATGATGCTTATCAGATAGACAAAGAAGGAGACAGACAGGGGTGGCCTTTCATGATCTGCAGACTCTGCATTAACAGGTTAAAAGAACTTTAAATGAAAATGCTTCCTTTGTGCTCAACGTGAATACAGATTATTTTCCGCCTTTATCCCCTACACTCTACAGATGAATAGTAACTCATTAGCATCTGTTCTCTATTAATTACTGTAAATAATCTGGAAATCATTTGAAGTGTATATACACAGGATATAAGCAAAGATTATCTCACTTTTGTATCAAGATAGTTTTATTTGTTTGGCTAGTTACTTTTGTAATTTGGCATTTTTGAAGTAGTAATATAATTACATCATTGCCTCCTTCTCTTTCCTTCCTCTAACTCTTCCTATGTAACACATACTGTGTGTGTGTGTGTGTGTGTGTGTGTGTGTGTGTGTGTTTATGGAACTTGAATATTTATTTAAAAATCTGATTTTTGGGTCATCTCAGTTAAATGTAGATAACCTTTACATACAGATTGACTAGGAAAGATATACCTACCAGTAGTCACTTTAAAACTGACATATGAATTTAATAAAGAAATGATGAATTTTCAGTAACAGAAGTAGAAAAGAAACTTAATCTAAATGTTCTTGTCTTTTGAAGCTATTTTGTGACTTTACCTGCCACTTATTGCCTTGTATCAGTCATTTTTATCAATTTACTTGTATGCGGCCCCATTTGGATTGTAACCAGTATTGGTCCAATAGTACCAATGGCTAGTCACCAATAGAAGCAGAGCTGAATGTATGGGAGAGAGAGGAAGTGAAAGATTACAGAAACATGATGGCAGTCTGTATCAGGGCAGTGTAACAATTCTTTCCACTTCTCTACCAGTAGTACAGTTGAACCTTCATTGGAGCATCTGCAGCAAGAATTCTGTCTGCTCTGGAGGTAGACAAGTGAATAGCTGTATTTTTTTAAAACTGGGTTGGGTATTTTTTAATTTATTTTTTTCAAGTTACATATCGATCAAAGTCCCCTTCTTCCTTCCCTCTAGGCCCACCCTTCTTTCCTCTTCCCCATCTCCTTCCTCTACTTCTCCTCAGATGAGGGGAGCCCCACTTATCAACCCCAATCAGTTCATCAGTCACATGAGGGCTAAAAACTTCTTCTTTTACTGGGGCCTGATATGGCTAGGGTAATGTGTTCCACTAAGAGGTAACAGGGTCCATGACTCCCTGCTGGGTGAAGTTTTTCATGGGATAGTTATGCTGTTTGTGTCTGTGGGCTGTAGGATGGTTGTCCTGTGCTATATGGTCAATATCCACTTATAAGTGATTACATACCATGCATATCTTTCTGGTTCTGGGTTAGCTCACTCAGGATGAGCTTTTTTAATTTCATCCATTTGGTTGCAAGTTGCATGATTTCCCTTGTTTCTGATAGTTGAGTACTATTCCATTTTGCAAACGTACCCCAGATTTTTAAAAATCCATTCTTCTGTTGAAGAACATCTGGGTTGTTTCCAGTTTTTTTGCTATGGTAAATAAATCTGGAATAAATGAATAGTTGTATTTTTATCTAACCTGTATGAGGGTGTATATGAACGTTAATAGAAAGACATTTCTGAAATACAGTTTGGGAGATTTTTAGCCTTGTTGTTTCCCAGAATTACAGATTCAGAATTATCAGTAAAATTGTGACATGAAAGCATAAAGAGAATGCTAAATATATTAAAATTCAATGAAATAAGTCCCATTGAGAGGCTATTCATAAAACCATTCATAGGTAGTCCTATTCTGTAGTACAGTGCTCACTAAATACCATCCCTTTGACAGTTTCCTGAAGGCATATGGAAGCATCTGTTGTTGTCACAAATCTGGCTGAAAGGGTGCTGGCATGTAATAGACAGAAGTCAGGAATTATGCAAATAATCTATAACAGCCAGAAGAATTCTCAGATCAATAGAAGATGGAAAGATCTCCCATGCTCATGGATAGGTAGGATCAACATAATAAAAATGGCCATCCTACCAAAAGCAATGTACAGATTCAGTGCAATTCCTATCAAAATACCAACACAATTCTTTATAGACCTGGAAAAAGCAATTCTCAACTTCATATGGAATAACAAAAAACCCAGAATAGCTAAATCAATCTTATACAATTAAAAAAAAATCTGGAAGTATCACCATTCCAGAATTCAAGCTATACTACAGAGCAATAGTGATAAAAACAGTATGGTATTGCTATAGAAACAGATCAGTGTATTAATGGAATCGAATTGAAGATGCAGAAATGAATCCACACACCCATGGTTACTTAATTTTTGACAAAGAAATTAAAACCATACAATGGAAAAAGGATAGCATCTTCAACAAATGGTGCTGGTCTAACTGGATGTCGACATGTAAAATAATGAAATTAGACCTATACTTACCACCTTGCACAAAACTTAAGTGCAGGTGGATAAAATACCTTAACATAAACCCCAACACACTAAATCTAATAGAAGAGAAAGTGGGGAAAAGCCTCAAACTCACTGGCACAGGTGACAACTTCCCGAACAGAACACTATTAGCTCAGGCTTTAAGACCAACAGTCAATAAGTGGGACTTCATGAAACTGAAAATCTTCTGTAAGGCTAGGGACACCATCATTAGAACAAAATGGGAACCTACAGATTAGGCCAATTAGTCAATAATGTTAAAGTTAATACTGCTTCAAAAGAAAAAGAACAAACATGAGTCTCAGATAACATTATGCCATTTTGAACCTCTGTGGATATCCAGAAGTGATACAGCCAGTTTGACTTTTTGCTTCCTTAATCTGCATTTGAGGACAATCTGCCTCTAGTTCTTATAAGTGAGCAAAAATCTTTGCAAGTGTCTACTGCAATGTCAAATGCCATGAAGAAAATGCTCAATTACTATCTATTTCCCACCTGCCTTCCCTTTCCTTATATTTATTTCTGAGGAGGGGAGGAGGGGAGGTGCTCTAAGCTTAGTTTATTTGGCACATACTCCATTTACAGAGATAGTGGAGGAGACATAAGCAGAAAAGTCCTAGGGTTGGAAGGAAAGGAAACTTGACTGTATTCTCCCCAGGATTACTTATAACCTTAGGCAAAGCAACTCCCTGCCTTTCTGTTTAGTTTTCATAGCCATTAAAAAGATGGAAAGACTTTTCCCTTTACCTGTCTCAGAGATGAAAACAAATGTGGTACTCATGAAAATCAATGGTCTGCCCAGAGGTGATTAAGAAGTGATTTTTATTTCTGCAGCATGTGAAAGTTCTTTCAGAAGTGAGACACATTATCTCAGTTGAGGGATTTCAGTATTCACACAGACTTTCATTGACATGAATGTTCTTGTGTTGCTCATGTGCATATGGGCATCACTAATTGAACTTGGTGGATATTTGGGAAAATATATGAGAACAGGGAGTTGAGATGAGGGTGCAGTTGATGGAAGAGGTTTTGGAAGAATTGGAGGAGGAAGCAGAGGTGGCTAGGACCAAAACACATTTTAGACACATATGAAATTCTTAAAGGTTAAATTAAAACATATTTTAACATACCTTAAGTAATTGTTTATCGAACATTTAAATGTATATTGTAACAAGTTGGACATAATTTCACATATAATTCACAAGTGATTCTAATGTTGCATTCAAGCTGATTGTGGTAGCCTGTGCCCTTAATCTGAGAACTCAGGAGGTAGGAACACTCCTGAGAAGTCAAGACTTTACCTGGTCAACATAACAAAGTCCAGGTCAACTAGGACTACATAGACCCTGCCTCAAAAATAAGACAAAATAAGGTTCAAATCTTCTTACAGAGCAAAATCCATTTCTACTCTATATACTTTATTCCTTTTCGTATTTTCTCAGTTTTATTTCTTCAGTCTTCTACTCATATTTATAACAACTTTAATTTTTTTTATCAATCTTCACAGGTTAGAGAAATTTGATTATAGTTTTCAAATTGAAGCAAAATGACTTACCCAACCACAAATATATTTTTTTGGCTTCTAAGGATTATTGTTTATGTTATTATTTAAAAAAAACCATAAAATTTATACATTTGACATGTAATGCAAGTTGTTTTATAGTTTTACTGTGAGTTGATTTCAGAGATACAAGCATAATAACATGGCATTTATTGCTTTAAAATTATGTAAACACAATTATGTAGATGTATAACTTAAGGTGGAAGCTATAAATGGAAATGTAATCTTGTTACTAAATTTGAAGGCTAAGGAAACATATCCCAACCACCACCCATAGAGCTGCCTTTTCCTCTCCAGACATAGACTTCCTTCGTATATTTTCAATGATAATTATTTTTCATTCAGACTCATCTTCTCAGTTGCTGTCTTCCTAGAGTGTTGTTTTTTGTTGCTGCTGCTGCTGGCGCTCTTGTTTCTAAACTTACCTGTTAAGTTTCTTAGAGTATATTTGCTACCTTGGAATAGACTCTGAAACAGCATTGTGACCAAGAATTCATAGAAATAGAAATTAATTGAGCCTTGTCTGTGAGAATCAACTTGATATGGGGTAAGCATAGAAAACATGGGTTTGTTTGTTGGTTGATTGGTTAGTTTCTTTGTTTTAAGAAGGGAGTATTGTATAAATATGAACACAGGACCTCTAACCATAATGGATGCTCTTTGGTGGATTCCTAATAATCTTTGAGCCTGAATGTGAAGAGGGATTCTTAAACATATTTGTTACATGTTATTTCAAATATATGGTCAGATGTACATAAGGCTGGCCTCAAAATTGCTAAATAGCCATGAATGACCCTGAACTTCTGATCCTCCTGTCTCTACCTTCTGAACACTGAGATTGCAGACATGGGCCACCATCTACAGTGTGAGGTGTGAGGGTAGAACCTAGGGCTTTATAAAACCTAAGCACACAGTCTACTAGCTGGGGAGCACACACAAGAATGTCCTTCAACATCATACAAACTGAGCTGTTCATAGAGTTTGCTGATGAGTTGGCACACAATGGTTTTTGAACTGTGTCTAGATTATAACCTTAGCCATCAGTGTTCTTGAAGGAATCCATTAAGCAACAAGGGCCCTCTTGGACATTTGTTTGGCATTTCCTATCTGTGGAAAAAATGAGCATTTTTCTTTCTGTCTTTGGTGGTTTGAAACTTTAGAGGTATGGGTCATTCTTCAAGCCAAGCTTTCCTATGTGCTTCAGGGTGGAAATCCGGCATTCTCTTGCTAAATATAATCTACTTTCTTATTCATTCCTTCATTTGTTTCACTGGTCTTTATACGTAGAATTATTTTTATTTTTATTTTTTCCTTTATTTTTTATTTCTTCAAGTTACATCTCAATCACAGTCCCCTCCCTATTCCCCCCTCCAGTCCCACCCTCCCACCCTCAACCTCCCATCTTCTTCCCTTTTTTTTAAGTTTAAGGTATATCTTATTTCCCCCTACAGTTTCCCCTTTCAGTCCAACAAATGGCTCTTTCTCTTATAATAATAAATACAATACAAAACAACAGAGGTAATTAGGCCACAGTTATGAGGGTTATATGGCTTAGCGTACATTCCCAATGTCCAGTCCATAAGTATTTAGCACCTGACTTTAACATTCTACTATCTACACATCTCCATGAGTTTAAAGTTCTAAATCAACTCATCATTCATACTAACTTGCAACACAATTTTAAAAGTATCTTCTTAGATCTATAACACTCTCTTGACTCCTAAACAACTCAAAATTTAATTATGAGACTCTAGCTATCTGTTCTTCAACCACCTCAGAGACCTGAGAGGGATAAATATATCTGATTTTATAGGAAGTACAGGGCCTGAAGCTTCCCAAACTAAGAAATGACATACCAGTGGCTGCCTGGACAGTTCCCATTTTCTCTCCATGCATTACCGCATCGATCTTCAGTCATTTGGCCCCGTTTCTCTGACAGACATTGATTGTAGAGCAGGGGTTATGAAGTACTTGCCTACCCTGTCTTGGCAGAGCTAGGTTGTCGACTTACCTGCTTCCAGGTTTTGTCCTTTTGGACAGCATTCTGTCTACAGTTGGAGCAAGGGGCTTTTCCTACCAAGAGATAGGCTTGCGACTAATTCAGTCATCTCCCACTGGAGATTCTTTGATGCTCATCTTCTACTTGGGGTAGAATAGGAGGTGCTGGCAGGAGTTGATATGTCTCGATATAAAAAAAATCTAAAGTTATGAAAACATCTTTGAATGCCATATTCTGCAGATCTCTTGAGGTTTTTGAAGAGGCCCTATCTATCTCTTATATTAGGGTAAGCAGAAGTTGCTTGTCTCTTAGCAGCTTTATTCTGATTAGCTTAGAAAATAACTATAATAGGCTATCATAGTACCTAACAGAATGACCGGCTTGCATAACCATTAGTTTGCATTTCTTAATTATCCTAAACAGTTTATGACAATTAGTAGTAAAAGGCCGAAACATCACATTTCATTTTTTTTCTTTACCTCCTAACCCTTCCATCCCATTTCTCTGGGGTGGGGTGTCCTTATATAACAGTCCCTCATCTCATTAGAGAGGTCGTATGAGGGCCAAGAGCCTCCTCATTCATTGGGGGTCTACCAGGCAGTACCATCAGTGAAAAGTGTCTCATTGCCTGGGAGAGAGAACTAAAAAAACAAACAAGCAGATAAGCAGACAAATAGATAAAAAAAGACTAAAAAATAGAAAAAAATAAAAATAAAAAATAAAAAGTCTATATCCAAGTTCCCTTTGGTGTGCTGGTTGTAGTATCAATACCTTCTACTATATAGCTAAAATCCTACTATAAGTGAATAGATGCCATATGCATCCTTCTGAGTCTGGGTTAGCTCACTCAGATTGAGCTTTTCTAGTTCCATCCAATCATTTGGCTGCAAATTGCATAATTTCATTGTTCCTGATAGCTGAATAATATTCCATTGTGTAGATGTACCAGAGTTTTTTAACCTATTCTTCGGTTGAGGGACATCTGGGTTGTTTCCAGTTTCTAGCTATTACAAATAAGGCTGCTATAAACATAGATGAGGAATGTCCTTATGATTCCATGAAGAGGCATTTGGGTGTATACCCAGAAGTGGTATGGCTGGGTCCTGTAGCAGAGCTATTCCAAGTTTTCTAAGATATCGCCAGACTGACCTCCATAGTGGTTGCACAATCCTGCACTCACACCAGCAATGGAGCAGGGTACCCCTTTCTCCACACCCTCACCAGCATGTGCTGTCATTTGAGCTTTTGATCTTAGCCATTCTGACAGGTGTGAGATGGAATCTCAGAGTCGTCTTGAGTTGCATTTCTCTGATGATTAAGGATGTTGAGCATTTCTTCAAGTGTCTCTCAGCCATTAGGGATTCCTCCTTTGTGAATTCTCTATTTAGCTCTGTCACCCATTTTTTGATCGGATTATGTGGTTTCTTGGCATTTAATTTCTTGAGTTTTTTGTAGATTTTGGATATTAGCCCTCTGTCGGATGTGGGGTTGGTGAAGGTTTTCTCCCAGTCTGTAGGCTGCCGTTTTGTTCGAATGACAGTGTCTTTTGCCTTACAGAAGCTTTTCAGTTTCATGAGGTCCCATTTATTGATTGTTGATCTCAGGTCCTGAGCTGTTGGTGTTCTGTTCAGGAAGTTGTCGCCTGTGCCAATGAGTTCGAGGGTTTCTCCCACTTTTTCTTCTAGTAGATTTATTGTGACCAGCCTTATGTTAAGGTCTTTGATCTACTTGGACTTAAGTTTTGTATAAGGTGATAAGTATGGGTCTAATTTCATTCTTTTACAAGTGAACATCCAGTTGGACCAGCACCATTTGTTGAAGATGCTGTCCTTCATCCATTGTGCCATTTTGGCTTCTTTGTCAAAAATGTGGTGGCCATAAGTGTGTGGGTCTATTTCTGGATCTTCAATTCAATTCCATTGATCTACTGGTCTGTTTCTATACCAATACCATGCTATTTTTACAACTATTGCTCTGTAGTACAGCTTGAAATCTGGGATGGTAATACCTCCAGATGTTTTTTTTTTTTTTTTTAATTGTACAGGATTGATTTAGCCATTCTGGGCTTTTTGTTGTTCCATATGAAATCGAGATTATCTCTTTCCAAGTCTATAAAGAATTGTGTTGGTATTTTGATAGGAATTGCATTGAATCTATATATTGCTTTTGGTGGGATAGCCATTTTTATTATGTTGATCCTGCCTATCCATGAGCATGGGAGATCTTTCCATCTTCTAAAGGCCTCTTGCATTTCTTTCTTCAAGGGCTTGAAGTTCTTGTTGTACAGGTCCTTTACTTGCTTGGTTAGAGTTACCCCCAGGTATTTTATGTTGTTTGTGGCTATTGTGAAGGGGGTTGTTTCCTTTATTTCTTTCTCAGCCCATTTGTTTGTTGTACAAATACGGGCTTCTGATTTTTTTGAATTAATTTTGTATCCAGCCACTTTGCTGGATACAAAAGCCACTTTACAGTGTTTATCAGCTGTAAGAGTTCTCTGGTGGAATTTTTGGGGTCGCTTATGTATACTATCATATCTTCTTCACATAGTGCTTGAATATGGTAGATTTCTGATCAAGAAATAATTATTTTCTAGAGTGGAGAATCCTCTCATTGCCTGTTCTTTCTAATGCGATATGAAATATTCATCAATGTATGTCATATATACTAGCAGCTATTAATGACAAATGAAGAACATTTTGCAAGTCAAAAATTCATATTAATATCAAATTTGGGCATAGGTATAAGTAATTTATACATAAACAAATGATACCAATCTTTCTTTCTTTACCATATGGATAAATATAAATAAGTGATAATTTGCACAAAGAAATCAAGTTGGTTTGTAGTTATTTTTGGTGAAAATACTGTTACATTATTGTGTTATATCCATAGTTCTGTTCTAGCATATAAATATTGTATATAACATGCACAAATCTTTATAAATATAATTTTAATTTTAAAAAGAGGATCAAACTAAACATGAAAAAAGTCATTCACTATAGTCATCCCATTGTACAATACAACTCATGGATTTATTCTTCCCCTCAACTGAAACTTGTACCATTAAATAATCTCTGAGCTTGAATTTTGTGAATTCCACACATGAAGGAGATAATATTTATTCATCTCTCTGAATGCCTAACAATGCATTTTTAACATTGAAAATTATTAAAACCTGAGACAGCCTACTTGAAATGTTGTTTCCACAAAAAATAGTATGTGAAAAAATATATGTTTATTAGTATAACTTAGCCTTTTAATAATATTTATGTATTTTAAAGCAAATGAACAAGAAATGTATGCATTGCACTTTTGAGAGTCAGGAAAAAAGACAAAACAAAAGAGGGAAAGAGTGGAGTACTTTATATGGTCAATTTATGGAATCAAAAATACAATACAACAAATCTAAGGACCTAGCTAATTTTCCAGAAAATAAATTTTGAGAAAATGTCATAGCAGACAATCAGAGAAAAAGGTTAAAGCGTAAGATAATAGAGATTCTTCTCAAGGAAGAAAAATCCAGAATGCTACATTTTGTTCAACAAGATTTCTGGGTACAAAAATAAAAACCCAGGATAGAAAACTGAAACGATCCTGCACAAAAAAATTATATATATATATATATCTTCTGGAGGTATCACCATCCCTGATGTCAGCTTGTACTACATAGCGATGGTAACAAAAACTACATGGTATTGGGATAAAAGCAGACAGGCTGACCAATGGAATTGAATCAAAGACACAGATGTAAATTTATACACCTATGGACACCTGAATTTTGACCAAAACCCCAAAATTATACAGTAGAAACAAGAAAGCACTGTCAACAAATGTTGACAGTCTAACTGGATGTCTGTGCATAGAAGAATGCAGATACATCCATACCTATTACCTTGCACAAAACTCAAGTCCAATTGGATCAAAGTCTTCAACATAAAACAAGAGACACTAAACAGGAGAGGAGAAAATGTGGGGAACAGCCTTGAACACACTGGCACAGGAGACAACTTTTTTATCAGAACACCAATAGCTCAGGCAGTAAGATCAACAGTTAATAAATGGGACCTCATGAAACTGAAAAGTATCTGTAAGGCAAAGGTCACAGTCAATGGCACAAAATGGTAGCCTAAAAATGGGAAATAGAATAGATATCACATCAGAGGTGGATGGGGTGAGGGGAGAATGAGAACAGAGAGATGTGGGAGAGGATGGAGGGAGAGAGTACTGGGAGAGACAAGTGGAATTGGACAGATCTGAGGGATGAGCTAGAAACCCAGTGCTATGGAAATTCCATGGAATCTATGAGAACAAGAGTAGCTAAGACTCCTAGCAATGGAAGATAAGAATCTTGAACTGTTCATCTTCTGTAACCAGGCAAGACTTCTAGTGGAGCGATTGGGGCACCAACCCAACCACAAAACCTTCGACCTACAATTGTCCTGTCTTACAAACTGTGCTGGGGTAAATGCAATAAAAAAAAAAAAACTTGTGGGAGTGGCCAACTAATGACTGGTCTAGGTTGAAAACCATATCAAGAGAGGGATCTCACCTTGACAGGGCCTAGACGGTCAAGACCCAAAGGCTAGACAGCCCAGAAACCTAGGATAGAATCAAACAGGACTGGCAAAAAAAGTCAATGAAATGATTCCTAATGATATATTGCTGTGCTCATTGATTGGTACCCAACCCCAGTGTCATCAGAGTGGCTTCATCCAGCACCTGATGGAAACTGATGCTGAGACCCAAAGCCAAACATGAGGCAGACCTTAGGAAATCCTGCAGAAGAGGAGGAAGAATGATTGTAGAAGCCAGAGGTGTCAAGGACATCCCCCAAAAAATCTAACAGAGTCGACTAACCTGGGCTCATGCAGGCTCATTGAAGCTGAACCAGCAACCAGGGAACATGGATGGGACTGACATAGACCCTCTGCATATGTTACAGTTGGGGAGCTTGGTCTTCTGTGGGACTCCTGACAGTGGGAGAGGGGCTGTCTCTAAGTCCTTTGCCTATTTTTGAGATGCCTTTCCTCAAACTTGGATGTCTTGTCCAGCTTTCATATGAGGGAAGGTACCTAGTCTTAGTGGAAACTGAGACGCCATGTTTGGTTTATATCCATCAGAGGCATGCTCTTTTCTGAAGAGAAAACACAGAAGTGTAGATGAGTGGGTGGATGGTGGAGAGGGGGAAGGGAAACCTGCCCTCAGAATAGAAAAAGAATAAATTAAAAGAATAAAAAAAGAACGAAACAATAATAAATGTCCTTCACATATTTTTTTCTCATTTTATCTAGTTCTATTAACTAACACAGGAATTAATAACACATTACTTTTGGCACACCTTTGACCAGGTTGTGACATAAAAATACAGCGAGTTTTTACCTTGAGACCTAGAGGGAAACCATCAGCACAAAGGTGTGTATTAATTCTTTGATTTAATGAGACATAGATATTTGATAAGAATAGAGGAACAAAAACATTCTGTGGACCATGAGAGCATAGCTTTATTAGTCTCCTCTTTGTGGAGAGGTGAAGAGCGGCAGTGTGGAATCACTAAGAAAGATGCAGGGAGACTGGCTTGTATTCACAATGGTTCTCATGTTGGTACATTTGGGAAGGCTGGCCAGTGATATTGTTGAAAACAGCTATTCACAATTGCCCAGAGTTCTCCTAGTCAGCATCACTGTATCCACCGGTAGTGCAACTGCAGAATATTATTTGAGTAAATAACCCAGCTCTGAAACTTGTAAATGACCTGAGAGCAGGAGGTGTGAAGAGGCTTGCCTGGGCTTCCTGTGTCTGACAGTTAGTTGCTGTGGCAACTATTACTAACAAAACAATAAAACCCATGGTAACCTTTATGGTTGTGTGGAGTTGGGGGGTGGGAAATTAGCAAAGAATTTGGCTCATCCATCCTCAGGAGACTCATTTGAATCATTGAAGCTTAATGTCATTTGTCTGTCTCTCTTTCAACAAAGCAATCCACATATCAATTTGCTTAAATGGTGGATGCACATGCCAAATCTAATTATCCCTTATCTTACACAGTCATTAATCATTTCTATCCATTATTCAGTGGCTACCCATAGCCACTCCAGTCTTCAGTACATGAAACTTCAATCTCTCTCTCTCCATATATATATATATATATATATATATATGTGTGTGTGTGTGTGTGTGTATGTATATATACACAGTATTTTGTTTGTAAGTGGCATTATCTCTGAAATGGAATGTGTAACATTTCCGAGTTAGATGGAATATTCTTGGCATGAAAGGCAGTGATATGTTTTGTGGCCTTATGATCATAATCTATGGAATTAATTAAGTAAGAGCAGTACCCTGGATATCATTGTGGAGGCTGCAGATGAGTATTCCCTGGTTGTTAATTAATATAGTGCAGTGAAACTGGTATACACCTACAATAGTACCCAGGAACCCCAGCAATACAATCTACAACAGTATGCAGGGACCCCAGCACTACAACCTAACAGTGCCCAGGGACCCCAGTAATACAACCTACAACAGTACCCAGAGGCCCTAGTAATACAACCTACAACAGTACCCAGGGACCCCAGCAATACAACCCACAACTAACCAGGGACCCCAGTAATACAGCCTACAACAATACCCAGGGACCCCAGCAATACA
>CAJQZJ010032114.1:1965529-2003329 GCA_907164525.1 Lophiomys imhausi
TACAACCTACAACAGTACCCAGGGACCCCAGCAATACAACCTACAACTAACCATGGACCCCAGCAATACAGCCTAAAACTAACCATGAACCCCAGCAATACAACCTACAACAGTACCCAGGGACCCCAGAAATACAACCTACAGCAGTACCCAGGGACCCAAGAAATACAACCTACAACAGTACCCAGGGACCCCAGCAATACAATGTACAACAGTACCCAGGGACCCCAACAATATAACCTAGAATACCCAAGGATCCAATTAATACAACCTACAACAGTGCAAAGAGTCCCACAAATATAATTTACAACAATACCCAATGGTCCCAAGTACAACCTACAACAATTTCCAGGATCTCACTCCACTTTCAAAACACATTTTCAGTTACATGACACATCAGGTTACTGTTGTATGCAAGAGATTTCAGCTCTCGTCCTTGCTGCCTTAGTCTTTTCCGTTGTCTTGCTTTTGTCCTGTCAGACAGTTGGACTGGTGACTGAATAATTATTTGAACATGGCAGAGAGTGAATTGTTGTTTATTTCCATTTACAAAACACAGCAAATCAAGTAATGTATGCGTTTATCAGTGAAAAGAAGAAGGCAGATTGCATGTGATAAATTCACTATGGAATTCTGCCTGCTGCCATGGAGGTAGGAAAGGAAAGCAGTGGTTTTAACATCTAGTTTAACAATTAGTCCTGGGGTATGTTTCTAGACCTGTTACTTGTGCTGCCTAACTCGAACTGTCTGAAAATAACTGGTAGTGTTTATATTTCAAAATGTGTCTGTACTTTACCACCTACTTTCTCATACCTTTGGAGAAGCAACTTGATCATAGATTCCTAAAAAGGTTTGTGCAACACATTATATGGAAGAAAAGAGGTGCAGACCCACCTCTTTCTCCACCCACATCCTTTTCTATATATGATCTTTTTCTAAATATGTGCATTTCTTTTAAAATATATTTACTTATTTTTAAAAAATTATTTTTACGTGTGTTGGAATGTGAACCTATGTATAGGTATGTGTAGTTGCCTATGGAGGCCAGAAGAGGGCATCAGTTCCTCTGGAACTGGAGTTCCAGGAGATTGGGAGCCACCTGAAAAAGGGTGTTGGAACCAGTTCAGGCTTGCTGCAAGAGCAGCACATGCTCTTAACTACTGAACCATCTCTACAGCATCAGTGTTTTCATCTCTTATCTCATGAGTGAGACAATGTTCCAAGGGAAAACCTCATCGATACATACACGTATTGCTTGTCTCCAGCAAACCCAGAGTCCCCATTCGGTAGAGCACCAGCACTGTTTTGAGTTTTTAGGAAAACTAGTTTTGTGAGTGAAAAGACATTATAGGCAAAATTTTCAAGAATAACATTTGCATGACAATAACTTATTTTAACAAAAGTGTTTGCTTTGTGAGAATTTGCTTTTACTTAAAAACTCATGAAAATAACAGAATTTCCACCCTATAAAGTCAGAGGTGGGGTTTTTATAAGGTGGGAAGCAGTAAAGGGAAGTTGTTACAAGTTGGTGGATTAGGTTCAGATGACTTGCAGTTACTCCTTGTAAGCGGTAGAGCAGAAATGTGTACCCTTCACAGAGACTTACTAGAACCCCCCGTTTCCTGGAAATATTTGCCTATTGTGGGGTCTACCTCAAAAGAAAGGCATCAATCCAGATATGAGTGACCATAGTTGGGGAACACCTATTTGAGTAACCACAAATTCCAACACGGTAACAGCTTCATATAATTTTTGTACTAAGAAAACAAATTCATATGTCAAAACCCTTTCCATATACATTGGTGGAAACATCAGATTACAGGAAAGTGAGAAGACCTCAAAGACCAAAGGATTGCCTTCTTTTCTCTTTTCTATTTAATTTTCACTTTATTACTTTTTTTATAAGAATGCAATACAAAACAATAAGAACGATTAGAAAACCGTCATGAAAATTACATGGTATAACATGTATTCCCAATATCCAGTCCATACGTATTTGGCAACTAATAATAATATTCTATTATCTATTTATCTATCTCGTGAGTGTAAAGCTCTATACCAAACTCAGTTCCATCCTAACTTGTGTTACCAACTTAAAAACATCTTCTTAGACCTAGAACATCCTTTTAATTCCTAAACAACTTAAAACTTAACTGTGAGACTATAAATTATCTAGTGTTCAACCACATCAGAGACCAGAGAAGGATAAATGTATCTGAATATCAGGAAGTATAGGACAAGCAGCTTACAAAACTAAGAATACTTTTTTTTTTTAAGAAATGTTTTGTCACACACCAAGTGGTGAATGATAAATACCTATTTGAGAGGCTAAGATACTTCAAGATTTTTGACATTAGACCTGAAAAGTTTTAAATCTCTATAATCACTGACGACTGAAATCAGTCAGTCAGTGCTTATAAAATATTTCATGTCATGTAGTTTCTTTTCAGAATCTTTAGTTCATATTAGCTTTCCTGTCAAAGTTCTCACTGGTTAGCTAAGTGATATCAGGTCTATCCCTAAGTCTTTTAAAAAAAAAAACAGAAACATTTATATTGACTTAATTAAATTACTATAAATGTTAATATCTGTATGTATATGTCCCTGAAGAGACTGTGTGTACAGGAAATACTCAGCAAAGATTATCTGCTACCATCCTATACACAAAGATTACCAGGAGATGGTAAACAGATATCTGGTTGCGCCTCCCTTTAAACTTAAAAACATACTATCACTTTCAATTAATTCTGGAGTAAGTTTTAAAATTCTTTATGAGTTCAAAATGAACTTTCAAGGTTCACACACCTCGCTTTCCCCTCATACACACTTTTCCAGTGCCAGGGCCAGTTGGCTATTTTCTGTCCTCTCTCTCTCTCTCTCTGTCTCTCTCTGTCTCTCGCTCTCTCTCTTTCTCTCTCTCTCTGTCTCTCTCTCTCGTTATTTCTAGTGCGAATAATTTAATTTAAAATTCTTTGGCTCTCAGGACTTATTTTCATCTAGACCTTTCCATATGCAGTTTTCCTTTCTCTTCTTAGGCTGACTTCCACTTGTCTGTCCTTCAGTCCTGAAATTCTTTCAGAATCCAATTTACAGAACACATTCTGGGGACATTACTATATGACACTATTAAGTGATTACTCAAGGCTTGATCGAGTCTCACTTTTTTGGCAACTTTAAAATCCCTAGAGGTGTAGCTAATTATTTGTTTATGTGATTATATGCCCTAACTTTTTCTATCATGCGACTTTGATTTGTTTTGTAGGGATGTGGGAAATGTTCTGTTTGTTAACCATTGCACCATCCGCATCTAAAATATTGCCTGGAATCTTGTTCAGTCAACTTTATTTGTAAATAAATGGACCAGAGTAGTATATATAATCATACTCATGTTTGAATGTTTGTGTTTTGATATCCTATGGGGGCTTTTGGGAGATGGCCCTAGGGATGGAAGTAGGTAAGTGAGACTAGGCTTTGGAAGGGGATAGCTCAACTCTTTGTATAGACATTATTCTCCTCTTCCCTGGTATAACACGCTATGAGCAGTTTTAGATTTAAATCTCCTGAAACTGGAAAGTAAAATAAATATTTCCTCCCATGTATGTTGCTTCTGCTTTGGAGTCACAACCATGTGAAATCTACAAAAACACAGTAACTACCCAGTGTGTACGCGCAGTGAGATGGTCCAGGCCCACGGTGGATTCCATTGTCTCCTTCCCTCTTCACTAACAGTTCTTTAACTCAGATGTCATTCATGACCAGCCCACCAAGTAGTGCATTGTTAATTGGGTGAGTCTAAGATCCCAAACACATTTTAAAAACCTTTTTAAAAGTCTCATTTGTTTGTATTTTATGTATTTGAGTATTTTCTATCTTGTATATATGTGTGCCGTGTGCATTCCTTGTGCCCCAGAGACAGAAAGGAGATCAGATACTCTAGAACTAGAGTTATAGATGATAATGGACCACTACATGGATGCTGGGAACCAAACCTTGGTACTTGCCTAGAGCAGCAAGTGCTCTTAACCTCTAAGTCATCTCTCAAACCCCCAAATAAAAAAGTTTAAATTAGTGAGGTCAGTAAAATTAGGTTTAAATATATGCATAGGTGTGTAAAATTAGGGTTAAATACACACACACACACACACACACACACACAGAGCCACACACATACACTCTCACACATATATATATAATCATGAATTATCTATTAAAATTACACAAACACACACACACTCACAGTCACACACACATATATATATATATAAAATCATGAATTATCTATAAAATTACACACACTCACAGTCACACATATATATAATCATGAATTATCTATTAAAATTACACACACACATATATAATCATGAATTATCTATTAAAATTACACACACACACACACACACACACACACACTTATGTTGGGATTAAACCTGAGTGTTTCTTCTAACTCAACTTATTAAGATCAATCCTTGGCACAAAAATTTATTGTCCTGGTTTAGGCCAATACCTAACATCTGGCCTAGTCATATCCTTTCTACTGTAGTGGGAAGAACTGGTTACTCCAATGTGAAGAATGTTGGAAATCCAATGTTAGATATTTTTAAAATGGAAGTTTGTTGTAAGAGTATTTCTTTTCTCTCCTCTCTTAGAGAGTCATCTGGAGCCAACAGGTCACAGCTTCCTCAAATATACCTAAGTTAGGTTTTAATAAGTCATATTATTAGGCTAAATAATAGGTACTCTTTTCAAAATTGGGATTAAATAAGGGCTGGTGAGATGGCTCCATGCTTAAAGAGCTTGTCACATAAGCAAGAGCAGCACACTTCCCCAGAACCCATGGAAATGCTGACCAAGCTTGGCAGTCTGTCTCTAACTCCAGCCTGAGAAAGTGGAGATGAGATCCCTGGTGTAAGCTGCCTAACCAGACCAGTTGTGTTGGCAAGCTCTGGGTTTTAATGAGATAAGGTTGAATGGCTAGGTAGAAGATTCCTGGTGTGAACTGCAGAACTTCACAGCCATGGGCACACATTAATGGTCACCACACACATACATATGGATTATTTCATATTATTATAATGAATTTGCACAGTCTGTTCTCTATGTGCATGCATTATTCATTCATATATTAAACTGACAGCAGACTAAAAACTTCCTGAAATATGCTGTCTCTGAGCTGAACTTTTACTGCCATTAAGCCATTTGCTGGTGAGATTTAGAATAAAAGCTAGAGTTATCTGGAAAGAAAGACCTCAGCTGAGAAAATACCTGGATCATATTGCCTGTAAGAAAGCCTGTGCAGTATTTTGGTTAATGAGTGAAGTGGGAAGGCTCAACCAACTGTGGGTAATACCATCCCTGGGTAAGTGGTCCTGGGTCATGTGAGAAAGTACTCAGATCAAGCCATGGATAAATCCACTAAGGAGCTTTTCTTTATTGTCTCTGCTTCAGTTCCTGCCTCCAGGTTCCTGCCCTGCTTGAGTTCCTGCCTTAGCTTCTTCCCTCAAAGATGGAATGTAGTCAAAAGTTGTAAGATGAAATCAATTCTTCTCTTCTCAAGTGGTTTTTGGTCATCTTGTTTTAGCCCAGTAATAGATAGCAAAGTAGGAGATTCCCCAAACACTGCAGAAGTGTTTCCATGTCCTACTGTCTTACAGTTTTTACATTGCATAATGCATTGTAAATCATCTATAAGTCATGGAAAATATAGAAGGACAAGTGTCAGTTCCATCTAAATACTGTGTTCTTTTACATAGCTGACATGAGAGCTGATATATGAAGAGTCCTGGAATACCAAAGGATAGCTATGTAGATTTTTGTAAGACCTCCATTTCTTGAACATTATTGTTGTTCTTGTTGTTAGTGGTGATGGTCATATGCATGTGTGTTTTGTCCGTGTGTGTGTCCATGTGTGTGTGTGTGTGTGTGTGTGTGTGTGTCTGTGTCCGTGTGTGTGTGTGTGTGTGTGTGTGTGTGTGTGTGTGCCCCTACACACACACGGAGGACAGAAGACAACTTCGGGAAGTCAGTTCTCCTAATCTAGTCCCTTGACTTGAACTTGAGCCATCAGGCTTGTGGCATAAGAGCTTTTATGTCCTGAAGCATCTCCTCAGTCTTTGTTGAATATCTCTCTTTTATTTAATATTTTTGTAGTCCATAGTCTACATCATCTGCTGCTGACAAAAACTGTATTAGCACTTCATATATTTCAACTTATTTTGTGTTTTCTGTACTTAGACACTATTGACCAAATACAATGCTCTCTGTCAGCCTACAGCAATTGAAACACACTTAAAAGCAATAGTAATGGTATAAATGAGTACAAATACATTATGACCTGAAAAAGAATTTTCAGGTGAGAGAATGGATACATGTGAAGTGGAGAAAGGATATATACATATATACGGTATCTGTATATATACATATGAACCCTCTTTTCCTTTTGAAGCTCAACGACTCTATTCTTGCTGCTTAGATGAGCTTTCTATTGTTCCTTTTGTGTGCCAGGGACATTTATACTTCTCTGTTCCTGCCCTAACATTTTCCTGATTACAGACCTTTTGCTAATTAGTCATTGTGATTCCAAAGTTCAAGACACACAGCTTTTGTTCCACTCTTACAAACCCAGAAAGGCACATCAACATGCAGAATCGACCTCTTGAAAACAACCAAAGATCATCTGCGACTAGATCTTCCCATTTGAACCAACACAATATACATTAACCATTCACCAAGTATAGTTTTGAAATTCTGTAGACTTTCCGAATGAGCCGTACTACAATGAAATATTCATAGTATGATAATACAAGCACAGATATCATACCAGGCCATATACAAATGATGCAGAATTCCAGTAAGTAAAGATGCTCATTACTCTAGGACTTTAACATTTTATGCTAGCGTACAAGTCCAGGAATATATCCCTGAATTGAATGAGTCAGGAAGTTCAGGGCCAGGAAGATGGCTCAGCTTGTAGAGATGTAGAGATGCTTACCAAGCCTTTAGCCATGAGTGAGTCCTTGAGACCCATATAGGGGGAAGAGGGCCAGCTGTTGCAAGTTGGTCTCGAACTTGCATTTGTGGGCCATGGCACACATGCATGCATGTGTACACACACAGGGAAGGGGGTTGCAGGGAAGAAACGAATAAGTGTAAGAAAAAAAAACCTTTGTTGTTGTTTTGTAAGAAACGGAGTTTCTTTTTGTTGTGTGGGTGTGAATAATGATCCAGGAAACACAATGAATTAAAAAGAAGAATGAAAGAAAGTAATAAAAAGGAAAAGAAAGGACATGACTGTTCCTAGGTATGATGGGAGAGAAAGTTTATTATAGATATATGGAAGAGCACAGCCAGTGTCAAGAAAAACTGGAGAATACAGAGTGGGGGGAGGGCAAATGAGAGGACATCCAGGTGCAGCATCCAGGAGGCCCAAAAGTATAAAGAGTGGGTAACCAAAATGGTTGGATTAGATAGGGAAGGGCAGTCCAGGCTCTAGACTGGAGAGTCTATGGTAGAGGGCAGGGTATGCCAGCAAGGAGAGCCTTGTAACGGGTCAGGACTGAGGGATTACAGGGAGGACCTGGTGACAAGGTCCACTTTGATGTGTTAAATATGTACCTTATCCATTTTTCCTGGGTTTGAAACCTCACACATAATAGTGCCCTGGGATGTTTTGTTTACCTACAGAATTCAGAATATTATTGTGCTAAATTGGTGAATTCCTTTTTGTTAAATGAAGTTGTAGGAGTGCTAGCCCTGCCCGTGTTGAAATACAAACAAGACACAGTTTAAAAACTCAGGGATATCACAGCACATGGCAGAAGGTCTGGGATTCTAATTCTTGTCTTCTTTCGGGGAGAAGAAAGGTCTCCTGACTCTGCCCTGTTTCAGCTCTGTAGCAGCTGCTGCATCAAGTGTTTTCCATAGAAGGAGGGGACTCTTCCACTGAGCTGTTCCCCCCTCCACCAATGCCTTCTGCACTTCATGACTTCAGTCCTTATTGCTATCCTAATTTTAAAGGTGACCAATATTTTTTTTATCTACTCTTATTTTACCGCTTCTTGTGTAGCCATCAGTAGTAATAAGATTTAAAGTGAATCTAGGTGACTGCGTGCGTGTTTCAGGCTTAGAGGAGATAAGTGCAGGCAGGAAGGTGCTTCTCTGTGGAAGTAGAGAGCATGTCACAGTTTTAACTTATAATGAATCTATGGGAGAGATTGCATCTCTGTCAACCCACCCACCTGCTTCGACCGACACGCTCATTTATATTAGCTTGCTTGCTTCTAAGGTTAGCTCAAGTGCCACAACTGTATTAAGTCAGCTCTAGTAGGAGCTGAGCTGGATGAAAGGTTTGAGACTATGTGAATTCTTAGGATAAATGTCAGAGTGTGCGTGCATGCACATTTACATATGGAAGTTAAAATTGATATTAGATATTTTCATTGATTGATTCCCTATCCTCTTTTTCTTTTTGTTTTTACTACAGAATCTCTCACGGAATCTAGAGTTCATCAATTTAAGCTAGGCTGACTGACCATCTAGCACTAGGGATTTCCTTTTCTCCATCCCTCAGTGATGGGGCTGCTGGGGCACACCACTGTATGTATTATGGTGTTATGTGGGGGCTGATTACACAAATTCAGTTCCTCATGCTTGCATGGTAAGCCCCTAACTGGGCACCTCTAGCCCCTTTCTTGGTTTACATTTCATGTTACACATTTTTAAATATGTGCTTATGTTATTTTTTGTTTATTTTATACATATTTGTTTTGTCAGGCATCTGCAGCATGTTACAGCACACAAGATCAGAAGAAACTTGGGAGAATCAGTTTTCTCCTTCTACCATGTAGGATCTGAGGGTTGAATTCAGGTTATCCACATTGGCAGCAAGTGCTTTAGAAGCAGAGCTATCTCACCAGCTTTTCTTGTAATTTTTAAAAATAATAAAATAATAGAGAAATAATAAAAACAAAACAAAAATAATTATAAAGAAATTGTTTTGTAGAAAGCTAAATATTGTCAGGCATGGTGGCTCGTGATTGCAATTGCAGCACTTGAGGGACTGATGGAGAACTATTGTTACAGATCCAAGGCTAGCTGATGCTACAGAGTGAGTTCCAGGTCAGGTTGGGCTACGGTGTGAGACACTGACTGGAAAGTAAAGCAAAAAATGCAAAACAAAATTAATCATAACTGCATATTTCCTGTGTATACCCTTCTGTATGCAATTATTATAGATTTAAGGGCTTGGGGTATCTCCTTGGTAAAAGCACTTGCTACAATAGGAGAGAATCCAAGTTCTGTTTCCTGGATTCATGTCAGACAGATTACAAATGCCTGTCACTAATATTTCAATGGACCCAGTGCCCTATAATGGACTATGCAGGCACCATATTGATGTGCAGATAGTCTTACAAAGGCACACCTATACATCACAAATTTTGAAATAATATACGTTTTAAAAATTATTTAGAATTAATGCAGCTTTTAGTCATCACAGCACCTCACCCCATGGGCCAGTATGATCAGCCTCCCCTAACTAGTTAATTTCCACTGATCCCCAGGCATATCAATTTTCTCATTGTCCCTTGAGCACTGCTGAACTCTGAACCATTTCCTTTTCAACATTGCTATTTATTCTGTTTACTTTCGACATAATGACTAATATCCACTTATAAGTGAATACATATCATATTTATCTTTCTGGGGTTGGGTTACTTCATTCAGGATAATTTTTTTCTAGTTCCCTCCATTTACCTCTTTTTTGTTGTTGTTGTTAACAGCTGAGTAAAATTTCATGGTGTAAATGTACCACTTTTTATCCAACTTCTGTTAGGGACATCTAGGTTGTGGGTCTCCCCTTTTACCCATGACTATTGGCCACAAGTCCATGATACTATAGACTTGCTAAAATTGCCTTTATTATGTTTAGGTGTGTCCCCTTGTATTCCTTTATTTTTTTAAAGGGTGAATTGGGCTTTTTTGTTATTTTTTTCTTATAACAATAAATATAATGAAAAATAAGAATAATTAGGCCACAGTTATGAAAATTATAAAGTATAACATACATTCCTAATGTCCAGACTATACATATTTGATAACTGGTATTAATATTCTATTATCTATTTGTCTCAATAAGTTTAAAGTTCTATACCTAACTCAGTTTCCATACTAACTTGCACTACCAAATTAAAGATATCTCCTTAGATCTAGAACATCATTTTAATTCCTAAAAAATGTAAAATTCAACTGTGAGTCCATAACTATCTAGTCTTCATCCACATCAGAGATCAGAGAAGGATAAATATATCTGAATATACAGAATGTGCAGAGCCAGCAGCTTCCAAAACTAAGAAATGACAGACAATTGGCTGCCTGGGCAGTCCCCAATTTCTCTAAATACACTGGAGCATCTATCTTCAGTCTTTTGGTCCAGTATCTCTGACAGACATTATTTGTAAAGTAGGAATTATGAAGGAATTGCCTACCCTATCTTGGCAGAGCTAGGCTGCCAATTTACCTGCTTCTAAGTTTTGTCCTTTTTGGACAGTATTTTGTGAACGGTTGAACCAAAGAATTTTTCTTCCCCAGTGACAAGCTTGTCACTAATGCAACCATCTCCAAATGGAGATTCTTCAATGCTCATCATCTACTTGGAGTAGAAAGGGCAGTGCTGTCAGGAGCTGACATGTCTCGCCAGGCATGGTGGCATATGCCTTTAGTTCCAGTACTCCGGAGACAGAGGCAGAAGGATCTCTGTAAGTTCAAGCCCAGCCTGATCTATATAGGAAGTTCCAGATCAGACCAGCCAGTAATACATAATAAACTCTATCTCAAAAACAAAAAAACAAAACAAACAAATAACAACAACAAAAGCCCCAAAACTGGAGCTGACATGTCCTAATATCAAACAATCTTAAGTTAAGAAAACATCTTTGAATGCCATATTCTGCAGATCTCTTGAGGTTTTTTGAAGACCATCTATCTATCACCTATTGTATATTTGGATAGGTAAATGTTGCTTGTCTCTTAGCAACTTGATTTCTTATTAAATTAGAAAACATCTGTGATAAACTATGCTACTACCTAACAAAATGACATGTTTGAATAACTATTAGTTTGCATTTCTTAATTATCCTAAGCAGTTTGTGACATTTGCTATCAAAAGGTCAAAACTTCACATTGCATTTTTAAGTGTTATATAGGTACAATACCTTAAAAAGTGTTAACTTTAATTTTGTGTCAATATACAAAGATCAATACTAATGTGGCCAAATATAATCTTAATTTTGTATCAATATACAAAGATATAAGAGTATATTCCATAGTCTATCTCCTTTTCTTTGTCATTCCTATATTATGTCTATATCCCTTTTTCTTCAACTATCCCCCCCCACATAGGAGAGAATGAAGGATAGAGAAAAGAAAAAGAGAGAAATCCCTGGGTCTAACCTCCAAAACCTATTTAACAAGACCATTTAACAACTTGTAACCAATCCCCCTAAATAAAAACAAACATCTATAACCCATCAAATAAGCAAAGGGGGGTGTCCCCTTATATTCTTTTTTTTTTACCCCCTAACCCTTCCATCCCACTCCTCTGGAATGGAGTGTCCCTACATAACAGTCCCTCACCCCAGTTCAGAGGTCATATGAGGGCCAAGAGCCTCCTCATACATTGAGGGTCTACAAGGCAGCACCACCAGTGAGAAGTGTCTCATTGCCAGGGAGAGAGAAGTAAAAAGCAAACAAACAAATGAAAAGACGAACAGATAAAAAAATAAAAATTAATAAATAAAAAGTCTATGTCCATGTTCTCTTTGGTGTGTTGGTTATAGTATCGATATCCTGTACTATATAGCTAAAATCCTACTATAAGTGAATAGATGCCATATGCATCCTTCTGAGTCTGGGTTAGCTCACTCAGAATGAGCTTTTCTAGTTCCATCCATTTGGCTGCAAATTGCATAATTTCATTGTTCCTGATAGCTGAATAATATTCCATTGTGTAGATGTACCACAGTTTTTTAAATCCATTCTTCGGTTGAGGGACATCTAGGTTGTTTCCAGTTTCTACCTATTACAAATAAGGCTGCTATGAACATTGATGAGAAAACTTCCTTATGATTCCGTGAAGAGGCATTTGGGTGTATACCCAGAAGTGGTATGGCTGGGTCCTGAGGCAAAGCTATTCCAAGTTTTCTAAGATATCACTATACTGACCTCCATAGTGATTGCACAAGCCTGCACTCCCACCAGCAATGGAGGAGGGTTCCCCTTTCTGCACACCCTCAAAGCATGTGCTGTCATTTGAGCTTCTGATCTAAGCCATTCTGACAGGTGTGAGATGGAATCTTAGAGTCATCTTGAGTTGCATTTCTCTGATGATTAAGGATGTTGAGCATTTCTTCAAGTGTCTCTCAGCCATTAGGGATTCCTCCTCTGTGAATTCTCTATTTAGTTCTGTCCCCCATTTTTTGATTGAATTATATGGTTTCTTGGCATTTAATTTCTTGAGTTCTTTGTAGATTTTGGATATTAGCCCTCTGTCAGATGTGGGGTTGGTGAATATTTTCTCCCAGTCTGTTGGCTGCCGTTTTGTTCGAATGACAGTGTCTTTTGCCTTACAGAAGCTTTTCAGTTTCATAAGGTCCCATTTAGTGATTGTTGATCTCAGGTCCTGAGCTGTTGGTGTTCCATTCAGGAAATTGTCACCTGTGCCAATGAGTTCGAGAGTTTTTCCCACTTTTTCTTCTAGTAGATTTAATATGACTGGCCTTATGTTAAGGTCTTTGATCTACTTGGACTTAAGTTTTGTACAAGGTGATAAGTATGGGTCTAATTTCATTCTTTTACAAGTGGACATCCAGTTGGACCAGCACCATTTGTTGAAGATGCTGTCCTTCATCCATTGTGCCGTTTTGGCTTCTTTGTCAAAAATGTGGTGGCCATAAGTGTGTGGGTCTATTTCTGGATCTTCAATTCGATTCCATTGATCTACTGGTCTGTTTCTATACCAATACCATGCTGTTTTTACAACTATTGCTCTGTAGTATAGCTTGAATTCTGGGATGGTAATACCTCCAGATGTTTTTTTATTGTACACGATTGATTTAGCTATTCTGGGCTTTTTGTTGTTCCATATGAAATCGAGAATAGCTCTTTCCAAGTCTATAAAGAATTGTGTTGGTATTTTGATAGGAATTGCATTGAATCTATATATTGCTTTTGGTGGGGTAGCCATTTTTATTATGTTGATCCTACCTATCCATGAGCATGGGAGATCTTTCCATCTTCTAAAGGCCTCTTGCATTTCTTTCTTCAAGAGCTTGAAGTTCTTGTTGTACAGGTCCTTTACTTGCTTGGTTAGAGTTATCCCCAGGTATTTCTTATTGTCTGTGGCTATTGTGAAGCGGGTTGTTTCCCTTATTTCTTTCATAGCCCATCTGTTTGTTGTATAAATAAGGGCTTCTGATTTTTTTGAATTAATTTTGTATATAGCCACCTTGCTGGAGGTGTTTATCAGCTCTAAGAGTTCTCTCATGGAATTTTTGGGGTCACTTATGTATACTATCATATTGTCTGCAAATAGGGATAATTTGACTTCTTCGTTTCCAATTTGTTTCCCCTTGATCTCCTTTAGTTGTCTTATTGCTCTAGCATAACTTCAAGTACTATATTGAAGAGATATGGTGAAAGTGGTCATCCTTGTCTTGTCCCTTAGTTTAGAGGAAATGCTTCAAGTTTCTCTCCATTTAATTTGATGTTGGCCACTGGCTTGCTGTATATTGCCTTTATTATTTCTAGGTACAATCCTTGTATGCCATTCACTCCAGAACTTTTAGCGTGAAGGGGTGTTGGATTTTGTCAAATGCTTTTTTGTGCATCTAGGGAGATTATCATGTGTTTTTTTTTTTCATCTTGTTTATATGGAGAATTACGTTGATAGACTTTCATATGTTGAACCATCCCCACATTCCTGGGATGAAGCCTACTTCGTCATGGTGTATGATACTTTTGATCTGTTCTTTTTTTTATATATATAAGTACTTTATTTTTTTTCTTCAAGTTACATCTCAGTCACAAACCCTTCCTTATTCCCCCTTCCTGTCCCACCCTTCCACCCTCTTCCCCCCCAACAGCTTCCCTTTTCAATCCAACAAATGTTTCTTTCTCTTATAACAGTAAATTCTATACAAAACAGCAGAATTAAATATGCCACATTTATGAGAGTTAAATGGCCCAGTATACCTTCCCAATGTCCAGTTCATACATATTTGGCCCCTGACTTTAACCTTCTACCTTCTAACCATCTCCATGAGTTTAAAGTTCTATAACTGACTTAGCTTTCATACTAACTAGCATCACTATTATAACCATCTTCTTAGATCTATAACACCCTCTTGATTCCTAAACAACTCAAAATTTAGCTATGAGACTCAAGCTGTCTATTCTTCAACCACCTCAGCGAGCTGAGAAGGATAAATATATCTGATTATATAGGAAGTGCAAGGCCTGCAGCTTCCAATACTAAGAAATGACAAACCAGTGACTACCTGGACAGTTCCAATTTTCTCTCCATACATTCCAGCATCAGTCTTCAGCCTTTTGGTCCTGTTTCTCTGACAGACATTTATTGTAAAGCAGGGATTGTGGAGGACTGACCTACCCTGTCTTGGCAGAGCTAGGCTGTCGACTTCCCTGCTACCAAGTTTTGTCCTTTTTGGACAGCAGTCTGTCTGCAGTTGAAGCAAGGAGTTTTTACATGCCAAGAGATAGGCTTGCCACTAATTCAACCATCTCACACTGGAGATTCTTTGATGCTTTTCTTCTTGAATTCGTTTTGCTAGTATTTTATTTAGTATTTTTGCATCTATATTCATGAGTGAGATTGGTCTGAAGTTCTCTTTCTTTGTTGGGTCTTTGTGCGGTTTAGGAATCAGGGTGACTGTGGCCTCATAGAATGAGTTTGACAATGTTCTTTCTGATTCTATTTGGTGAAAGAGTTTGAAGAGTATTGGTGTTAGATCCCCTTTGAAAGTCCAGTAGTATTCCATGCTAAAGCTATCTGGCCCTGGTTTTTTTTTTGTTTGTTTGTTTGTTTGTTTGTTTGTTTTTTTGTTTGGTTGGGAGATTTTTAATGACTGTTTCTATTTCCTTAGAGGTTATAGGGATGTTTAATCTGTTAATCTGGTATTGATTTAGCTTCCGTAGGTGGAATCTATCAAGAAAATTATCCATTTCTTATATCAAATTTGGTGGAGTAGAGATTTTTAAAGTAGGACCCAAATATTCTCTGGATTTCCTCAATGTCTTTTGTTATTTCTCCCTTTTCATTTCTGATTTTGTTGATTTGGGTTTTTTCCTTCTGCCTTTTAGTTAATTTGGCTAAGGGTCTGTCTATTTTATTGATTTTCTTGAAGAACCAACTCTTGGTTTCATTGATTCTTTGTATAGTTCTTTTTGTTTCTAAGTTGTTTATTTCAGACCTAAGTTTGATGATTTCCTGTCTTCTGCTCCTCTTGGGAGTGTTTGCTTCTTCTTCTTTTTTTTTTTTTTTTGAATTCACCCAGTTTAGCTGTTAATTCACTAATATAAGCTGTCACAATTTTCTTTTTGAAGGCACTTAGTGCTATGAATTTTCCTCATAGCACAGCTTTCATTGTGTCCCATAGGTTTGGGTATGTTGTGCCTTCATTTTCATTGGATTTTAAGAAGTATTTTATTTCCTTCTTTATTTCTTCCCTGACCCAGTAGTCATCCAGTAAAGAGTTGTTCAATTTCCATGTGTGTGTAGGCTTTCTGTTGATTCTTTTGCTGTTGAAGTCCAGCTTTATTCCATGGTGGTCTGATAAGAAACAAGGGGTTTACTTTAATTTTCTTGTATCTGTTGAGACTACCTTTGTGTGGAACTATATGGTTGATTTTGGAGAAGGTTCTGTGAGGTGCTAAGAAGAAGGTGTATTCTTTTGTGTTTGGGTGAAATGTTCTGTAGATATCTGTTAGGTCCATTTGGTTCATGATCTCTACTAGACTCATTATTTCTCTGTTTAGCTTCTGTCTTGATTCATCTGTCCATTGTTTTGAGTGAGTTGTTGAAGTCTCCCAGTACTAAAGTGTTGGGATCGATATGCAATTTAAGTTTTAGAAGCATTTCTCTTATAAATGTAGGTGCCTTTGTATTTGGGGCATAGATGTTCAATATTGAGATGCCCTCTTGATCAATATTTCCTTCAGTGAGTATATAATGCCCTTCTCTGTCTTTTTTTTTTTTTTTTATTAACTTCAGTTAGAAGTCCGTTGCTTGATATTATGATGGCTACTCCAGCCTGCTTCCTGGGTCCATTTTCTTGGAAAACCTTTTCCCAGCCCTTTACTCTGAGATAGTGCCTATCTTCAATAGTGAGATGTGTTTCTTGTATGAAGCAAAATGATAGGTCTTGTTTATGGATCCATTCTGTAAGTCTGTGTCTTTTTATTGACGAGTTGAGTCCATTGATGTTGATGGATATTAGTGACCGGGGTTGTTATTTCCCATTAGTTTGGTATAGGTGGTCATCTTGTGCTTCTTTTGGTTTAGTTGCTGTGGAGATTTCTATTTCCTCTGTTTTCTTGGGTGTAGTTATCTTCTCTGTGTTGGAATTTTCCTTCTAGGATCTTCTGTAGGGCTGGGTTTGTGGGTACATATTGTTTAAATTTGATTTTGTCATGGAATATATTGTTTTCTCCATCTATGTTGATAGAGAGTTGTGCTGGGTATAGTAGTCTGGCTGGGCACCTATGTCCTCTCAAGACTTGTAGGACATCTGTCCAGGCCCTTCTAGCTTTTAAAGTTTCTGAGGAGAAGTCAGGTGTAATTCTGATGGGTCTGCCATTATATGTGATTTGACCTTTTTCTCTTACAGCTTTTAATATTCTTTCTTTGTTCTGTACATTTGGAGTTTCAAATGTTATGTGGCGAGAGGAGTTTCTTTTCTGATCTAATCTATTTGGTGTTCTGTAAGCCTCTTGGATTTTTATTGGCATCTCTTTCTTTAGTTTTGGGAAGTTTTCTATGATTTTGTTGAAGATATTTCCTGGACCTTGGAGTCGGGAGTCTTCTCTTTCCTCTATGTCTATAATTCTTAGGTTCCGTCTTTTCATTGAGTCCTTGATTTCTTGGATGTTGTGGGTGAGAGATTTTTTAGCTTTCTCATTTTCTTTGGATGTTTTACTGATTTCCTCCATCAAATCTTCCATGCTTGAGATGCTATCTTCCATCTCTTGAATCCTATTTTTGGTACTCATATCCATAGTTCCTGTTCTCTTCCCTTAAATCTCCATTTCCACTTTTAACTCTGATCGTGTTTTCTTTATTGTTTCCATTTCCATTTTCATGTCTTGAATCATTTTATTCGTTTTGTACATTTCTTGCTCCAATTTGCTTGTCTTTGCCTGGAAGTCTTCCATTGCCCTGTCTTTTTTCTGTTCAAGTTGAGCCACCTTGTTTTTGAGTTCTCTAATGGTATTATCCATTGCTTTCATTTGTGAAATTGTGGCTTCTTTGAATTCCTTCATAGATTTAAGTTCTTCTTGAAGGGACTCTATCACTTACCATAATGTAGAATTGTCATGGTTTTCATGTGTTTCAGCTGTGGTGATGTGGTCAGGGTTGGATGAACTAGCATAGTATTCTTTTGTTGGAGTCATTACACCTGATTTCTGTTTTTTTCTGGGGCCTTTGGCCATTTGGGAGTCCTTAGCTGTCTGCTCCTGTTGTCTTCTAGGCTTGAATCCAAAGGGGGCGCTTTGGTGTAGCAATCATATTTCCTGACTCCACCCCTGTAAGGTGAGTCTTTCAGCACCACGTCTTAGGTGGAGACCTCACTATTCCAGTGGGTGGAGTTGTATACACTTACGCTCTGGTTCCCCACCTGAAGGGCCTGTACTAGCAAAAAAAGTCCGATAATAATAATAAAGGCCTCACAATTTGCCTAGGGTTGGATCCTGTGATGGGTAAATCCTCCTTCACTCCCTGTAGCCTTGCCGCTCTCACAGCCCCACTTATGTGTGTATGGGGCCAGCTCTGGAACTGACAAGTGGTGTCACTGTCGACCAAGTTCCTGTACATCACAGTGGATTCTAATCTGCAGCTGGAAGCGTACTCTGCAGCTCAATTTAGTTGCAAGATTGTTTTCCCAGTGACTGTAAATCCAATAGGGGTGCCTGTGCAGCCCCCTCTGGGGTGCCCAGATATGTCTGGCCTTTCCAAATGCAGCTGTGGATCCTTCAGTCCCTGCGAGCCATGTGCTACCAGTGTGTGTCACTTCCACAGGTCTGCAACCCTTCGCCAAATAGCCGGATCGCCTTTGCGGGACCTGGGTGGGGGGGGGGGCAGCAGGCTGGAGAGTATCCCTGTGTGGGGTCCAAATCTGCCCGCTGGGTATTACAGTGGATCTTACCCAGTGTCTCTCCTGGTGGCAGTTCCCGATTCCCGGATTCAGAGGCTTCTGTGCATGTCCAAGAGTGGGAGGGAGAAACCTGCCCAGGGACTTTTAATGGTCCCTGGGTAGTTGGGTGAGACCCAGTGGTGTCAAATCACTCAGATTTTTTTGTACAGCAACTTATAACATTTGCAGTTTTGTGGCTGTTTTCCCCAAGTTTAAAATGTGTCCATGCAGACTGCCGCCATCTTGGATCCCCTCCCCTTATATTCTTAATCTCTCTTGGAATTTTATCATGAAGGGGTATAGGATTTTGTTAAAGGTCCTTTTCAGATCTAATGAAATAGTCACATTTTAAAAAATCAGTTTGTTTATATGATGGATTACATTTACTGATGTTCATATACTGAACATTCCCTGCATCTCTAGGATGAACCCTACTTGATCATGCTGGATAATCTTTTTGATGTGTTCTTGGATTTGGTTTATAAGTATTTTATTGAGTATTTTTACATCTATGTTCATGAGAGAAGTTGGTCTGTAATTCTCTTTCTTTCTTGAGTCTTCATGAGGTTGTGTATCAAGGTGACTGTGGCCTCATAAAATGAATTTCTCAATATTTCTTTTGCTTATATTTTGTGGGATAATTTGAATAGCATTAGTATTAGCTTTTCTTTGAAAGTCTGATAGAATTCTGTGCTAACATTGTCTGGTGCTGGGCATTTTTTGTTTGGGAGAATTTTAATGATAACTTCTATTTCCTTAGGGCTTATAGGGTTATTGAAATCGTTTATGTGATCCTGATTTAACTTTGGTAAGTGGTATCTATCAAGAAACTTTTTGGTTTTTAAAGATTTTCCAATTTACCATGCTTTTAAAGGTTTTTTTAAGTACGACCTAATGATTCTTTTGATTTCCTCTGTTTTTGTTGTTATTTCTCCCTTTTTGTTTTTGATTTTGTTAGTTTGGATATTCTCTCCTGTCTTTTACTTAGTTTGAATATGGGTTTGTTTATATTGTTAATTTTTTCAAAGAACCAATTATTTTTTTCCTTGATTTTTTGTAGGGCTCTCTTTGTTTCTAATTTATTGATTTCAGCCTGGGATTTGATTATTTCTTGAATCCACTTTTTCTTTTTTTTTTTTTTTTTTTTTTGGTGTGCTTACTTCCTTTGTCCTAAAGCTTTTAGTTGTGCTGCTAGTATAGGTTCCCTCAATTTTTTATTTTTTGTGTGTAGGTTCTTAGTGCTATGAATTTTTCTATTAGCAGGGCTTTCATTGGTCCCATAAGTATGGGTATGTTGTGTATTCAGTTTAATAGAAAGGCTTTATATTCTTTCTTCATTTCTGTCTTGACTCACTTTTTCATTCACTAGAGAGTTGTTCAGTTTTCTTGAGGTTGTAGGCTTTCTGTGGTGGTCTGATAGGATGCAGTAAGTTATTTCAATTTTCTTGTATCTATTGAGACTTGCTTTGTGACTGAGAATGTGGTCAATTTTGGAGAAAGTTCTGTGAGGTACAGAGAAGAAGGTATATTCTTTTATGTTTGGGTGAAGTATTCTGTAAGTATCTGTTAGTTCTGTTTTGCTTATAACATCTGTTAACTGTAGTATTTCTCAGTTTTTTCTGGATGATCTGTCTGTTGGGGAGTGGGGTATTGAAATCTTCCACTATCCATTTGTGAGGCTTAATATGTGATTTAAACTGTAGTAATATTTCTTTTACAAACTTGAGTGCCCTTTTGTTTTGGACATAGATGTTAAGAATTGAAATGTCATCTTGGTGGATTTTTCCTTTGATGAATATATAATATCCATTCCTATCTCTTTTGAATGGTTTTGGTTTGTTGTCTGTTTTATTTTTTTCCTGGACTTTGTTAAGGGATTTATTCATTTCCTCTTTGAGGATGTCTCCATGTTATTATACTTCTCAGTTCCTGATATCTATAGTTCTCAGTTCCTGTCAACTATATACTTCATATAGATCTCATGAGCAGTAAGGGGAATGTGGGTCCAGCTTCAGTTTACTTGTTGCCCTGGAAGGAGCAGATCTTGTATTAGCAGAAGTTACCTGTTGAGGTTGAAGTCTAGGACAAAGCAACAAGTTACATTGAGGGAGAGAGGTAAGATCTGTGGGATCCACAAGAGTTAGGAGGAGGGAGGCAGGGAAGGCTATCAAGGGTTTTCTTTTGCAGAGCTGGAGGTGAGACTAGTAGGGGATTGGATATGAAGAAGCAGAGTGAGAAGAGAAAGTCTGCAGGCAGCCTACCTAGCTTTCTAGCAGGCATGGCCTGTGAGTAAGCAGGGGTAGTTTGCTGGAGTTGGGGGCTGGGGAAAAGTAAGAGCAGGATGAAGGAGATTAGGTCTTAAGGGATGGTGTGTGGGATCCACAGGAGATATGAACAGGGGGGAGGAAGATTGAAACTGACCTTCTGTTGCAATTTTAGGGATGAGCCTGTGGGGCTGGATTTTGAGGGGAGGAGGGAGTGAGTGAGGATCTTCCATTAGCTTACCTGTCTCCCTGTTCTGCTTTGCTGGCGTTTCCCCAGTGAATACCTGCTGCTGGTGGTTGGGATAATGGGATGGAGTTGGGGTAGGAAGGTTAGGGGAAGAGATATTTGTGCTGTTATGGATGGGTTCAGAAAGGGATGGGAAACCACAGTAGGTTTTTGGCTACAGTGCTGGGGATGAGACTGACAAACATTTACTTATAGATGATTTTGGGGGGCAATGCTAATTCAAAATACAGTTCGATGTTTACTTCCTTTTTCTTAATCCAGTTAATTAATGCCCAAAAAACACTAGGCATATTTCTGAAGATCTCTCATGCTCCAAAGATCTTAAATAGTTCTGATCTCACTCAGCTATCACACGAAGGTAAGACGATCATCAGAAATTCACTGGCTTTTGGTTAAGATATTGTTGTAATAGCAAGGGAAGGGTTATCTTCCATTGCTATTAATTATTATTATTAGATCCAAAGACCCATGAGAAAACACTTACAAGGATACAACCATCTTTGAACAGCTATCAGTTCCTTCTGTTTAACATAGGCTTCTGGCTTCTCTTATGTATGAACAAAATGATTTCAAACTCATGCTTCCTGTAGCTCTCCACTGTGAAAGAGACTTAGAGAGATGGGATGACTGCCATTCAAACTGCAGCATCATTTTCCCCTCTCTGGCTCAAAAACTGAGGGGAACATTCATTTGCCATGTCCATTTTTAAAGATGAATGTATGACTGGCAGATGATAATGCACTTCAATATTTAGTCAATGTTAAATTAAATGACCAGTTTAAAATCTTTCCTAAAGTCTTGATCCAAAGAAATATGAAAGTTGTCAGTCTGTCATGTCTAATGGAATTGGTCTTTATTTTTAAGGACTTATACATCTGTAGTATACTCATAAAAAGGAATATTCTTTGCATTCTCTCCTGTTATACATGGAAAGTCCCAGAGATCTGACTCAACATCCCTTGTTCTCTGATCTACCGTAAAACAAAACAAAACAAAACAAAATTTGTAGATTAAATAAGGACTTAAAATATACTTAAGGAAAATGTCAAATGTTTGAAGCCAAGCACAGAAGAAAACATTTCTAATCTCCAGGTACTTGGGTGTTGATCAAAAGAACCACAAGTTCAAGGTGCTCTATATAGTCAAGGGATGATCTATAGTAACCATAGCTTCAGTTTTCAACAAGTGAGTCCAGTAAGTATATAGCAAGCCAAAGTAACAGAGTAAGTAGCAGGTACATAGACAGAGAGCAGACAGACAGATGGATGGACAGACAGATGATAGATAGATAGATAGATAGATAGATAACAAAATATCACCAAATTGAGCACCCAAAACATCCAGAAGAAAAGGGCTGAGGGAACTTCATGGAGATAGAAATCTTCAGTTCTTAATGAACAGAATCCCAGGCAAAGCACAGTGATCTCTTGGGTAAGTCTTCTAAGTTAAAAAAACAAAATAACACAACACAAACAAAACAAAAACAACCCACACAAACAGGAACAGATAGAGATGACATCATCAAACCAGGTGCTCACAACATGCGGCACAAACTTGGGGGGGAGGGAAGGGAGTAGTTGAGACAGTCAGCTAGCATTTCCCACAAGCACCACTCCTAGATGTGGCTGACCACCTAGCTTATTTTCCACTGTAGGAACTTTTGTATCATGGGATAAATAATAGTAACCCCCCCCAAGAAATGGTTGTTCTCAAAGGCACAGTGTTTTCTCTTGGGCTGTTTTGTTGTTCTCTTCCCCTTCTTACAGTGGCAAGCCAATATCTAAACAATGAGCTCTGAAGGACACCTGAAACAAATATGCTTATGTCTATAATGACAGGGGAGATAATTCCACTTTATCAAGCTGTCATGATTTGTTTTTTGTCAAGCTGTGCTTTTATTTTGCTCCTATGCACATGACACCTGATAACTCATGTTGTCTGAATTATTCCAGCAACTCATATATCCTTATTACTTGAAATGTTTTCATAGAGCTTTCAAACACAGACCCCACCACCCATGCCTAAGAACTTGTTGTAACATGGAATTTCATGTACATCCCAGTCTAGGACATAACTTAGTGGGTAATGCAGTTGTTTTGGAAGCATCAGGGCCTAAGTTCAATCCCCAGAATGCATGTTAAAATTAAGCAAATAAAAAATAGAGTATCTAGCCTATTTGGTGAGTCTCTGGATACTGAAGGACCTTGGTAAAAAAATAAACAAATAACTGTGGAGGGGTAGCTCCTCTTTCCTTCACACCAACGATCCCTTTAGTTCTGTAAGCTTGGTTTTATGAACATCTTTCTTCTCTCCAGAATCTTTGGCTAATCCCTACTCACTGACTTCAGCATTTCTTTGTCCCTTCTTCATTTCCCTATAGTTATTGTCCTCCCACTAGGTTTTCATCACTCTCACAAAGTGACTCTTTCTAAACCATCTTTCTATCTACATCTTTCATTTGTCATGCAGCCCTAAGAGCTTAAGTTCCATCATCAAAAATCATATGAAAAAGGTCAGATACTGTGACATGCTTCTGTAATACCAGATGTGAAGTTGAGACAGGATAGTGAGTCAGCTAGCCTGGGATACACAGTGCAGCAGCAGGAGTAAGACATAGAGAACAGACACCCCAACATTTCCTCTAACAACTACAATATATATACAGTAACACACACATGCCTACACACACACACACACACACACACACACACACACAAACTATAATTACAAAAGACCATTAGCATAAATAATAGCAAAAGGAAATTAAACAGTCAGCGAAAATGAAGCACAAGTTCAAATTGATTTTGTATAAAAATATTTCTGGAAATAACTAAGACCCCCTACCTAACTTTCAACTTATGAGTATTAAAATAAGTTACAAATTGTTGTTCATCCAGTTTAAGCCTGATTCTGTGATACATGTTTAATGCCTCCTTTTGTATCCTTTACTTGTAACTGGAAATTCTGTTCAGGGTTCATCTTCTCTTATTTTTGAATTCTCCATTCTCCAAGTAGGGCTAGGGATGTCCCGTTCTCAAACGCACATCTTCAGAAGGGAAGTGCTGGGAACTATGATCAAGGTTGATGATTACATCAGAGTCAGACAAGATGAATCTTCAGGAATCAGATTCTAGAACCTAAGCAGAGGAGAATCTCAAGGATTAACATTTGTGTGTCAAAGGTAGAGAGCAGAATGACGAAACACACCCCTCATAATATTAAATACAAAGGGAAGGAGAGATAGCTCAGTGGTTAAGAATATGTACTGCTCTTGCACAGGACCTGAGTTTGGTTCCCAGCACCCACAATGGGCAGCTTGCTTCCACAGGCACCAACACACAATTGCACATACTTCACACAGACAGACAGACAGACACCTATATAGATGCACAAAGACACACACACACACATGAACAATAAACAGAAAGCTAAGTCCCATGAAACCAACAATCCCAGATAACAGCAGACAGAAGCATGTATCAGGAGACAAGTTTGTGGTGATCAATTTTAGTTACTGAGCGATACTGACTACAGTGAGAGATTGCATTCATGGTCAAGTACTTGAGAGAAGTAGGAATCAGTTTGTTATGTACAGGACCTAAGTTGAGCAAGCACCAGCTATCCCAATTACCCTTGCTTATGTGGAACAAATCCTCATTCTCCATTAGAAGTATGCATCTGTCCCCAGGATCTCCTGCTAAGTTCCTAGATCAACATGTCCACTAGCTGGATACAGATGCAGCTTCATAAATATGAGACAAAAATGAAGAGGAAAAGTAAGTTTGTTCACAACTTGAACAAGCAGGGAAAAAAAGATAATCTTTCCCAAATGTACAGATATTTTACAATTCATACGAGGGATCATTCATAGAATGCAAAAGCCAAGAAATATATGTGTACATCATAGATATATGATAGAAAACTTAGACAGACAGGCAGAAGGATAAATAGATAGGTGATATAAAGATAGATGATACATAGGTAGGTAATAGATAGATAGATAGAGATAGATAGATAGATAGACAGACAGATAGATAGACAGGAAAAAGATATATGATAGGTGACTGACAGAAAATAAACAGACAAATAAAGGAAAGGCACATAATAGGTGTTACATAGGTAGGTAGATAAATGATTGACAGATAGATGATAAATGGATAAAGATATGATAAATAAAGTGACAGACATACATAGATAAGCCATTGATAGATTCTAGGTAGACAAAATAAAAATAGATGATGGAAGATTGCAGGTAAGTACATGATAGAAGACATATATATGAAAACTTGATAAATAATTATAGACAGATAGATAATAGATAGATAGATGACAGATAGATGATATATGGATGATTGATAGATGACAGAAAGAGGGAAGGAGGGAGGAAGAGAGGGAGAGAGAGAGAGAGAGAGAGAGAGAGAGAGAGAGAGAGAGATGATTTAGCCAAAGCTGTGGGCTCAAGTCCAGCAAAGAGAGTTCCTTTCCCATTTTGATTTTGTGAGATCCTCCTAGACCAGGTGCAGGTGTCTGGCCACAGTTTCAGCTTCTCCTCTGAACATGTGCTGACAGCCTATAGGAAGCTGAGCTGAAGGGAAAACTGAAGAATGAGGTAGCATGGCAATGGCTGGGATTCTGAGTCGAAACTATTTGGGGTTTCCTGGAGTCCTATTAGAGGACATCATGAGAATTCCAGTTCAAAAGGAGGAACAGCAGTTCACTTGGTGAATACATAGAGTAAGAAATCATTCATCTGATAGTCTGTCAAGCCCTTAACATGAAGAGCAGCTCTCTTAAATCTATGCTGTGAAAGCCACCACACTGCACACTATCTGAGTTGAGTATTGCAAGTTGATTATAGTATTCCCATTTTATGCTTCTATCATTAGAAAATCACAAGCTTGAAATAAAGGAAGAGGCCAGTATGACTGTAGTACAAACAAAGAGAGCATTAATCAATCATATGGATATGCTAGCTGATGGATACTCAGGGATGCTCAAGGGGGACTCTAGGCTGAAAATATTGTTTTATTTTATGCATTTGTTTACTTGGTTATTTGTTTGGTATGTGCATATGTGTTCTCCTGAGTGTATGCATGTGGGTGACCATGAACTTGTGTGCACATGCATTTAAAGGACAGAAGTCAATGATACAGAATATCTTCCTGTGTCATTTATTTTCTGAGATGGGTCTCTTTTTGAACCTGGAACTTCTGTTTTAGTTTGACTAGCTGGTCAATTACCTCCAATTAGAAAAAGCATTTTTCCATCTTCTCAGTGCTAGGATTATATGTGCACTCCTAGCCTTTTACATTGGTGGTGGGGATGTGAACTCGGGTCCTACTTTGTCAACAGAATTATCTTTCCAACCCTTCCCATTTTTTTAAAGATAGGCTTTCACATCCCCAAGGCTCTAGTTCATCACATAGATAAGGATGATGTTGAATTTCTGGTCCTCTTAATTCTACCTATCCAGAACTGAGGTTAGAGGTATTTACTACCACATTCAGATTATCTGGTAATGGAGACTTAACCTCGGCCCTTGTATATACAAAGCAAGATACCTACTAACTGAGCCATGTAACCAGTCACCAAAACTACATTTGTTCAGATGAACATTTGATAGTTTCTTTACATATTACTATGTACTCTGTATACAATGGAAGAGTTAACATGTAAACGTGAAATTTCATTAAGGGCCTCTTCATCTAATCAAGTCACAGATTCTTAGAGATACTTAGTATGCCTTCATTAAGCCCTTTTATTGGGGTGGATTTGGGAGCCAGCTCAAACTGGGAGTCAGAGTCAGAAAGAATCCCAACACCACTTCCACAGAAGCAAATGTCCTGTGTGCCATTTCTTCTATACTTAAATACAAAGAGAACCAAACCATCCATTAGTACTCTCTGCTTCCTCAGAACAAAAACATAATTATTAGCTCATCCATTATACATGGTGTTAATGGACAGCACATAAAGGAAATCTTGGCAAAGGACATTTCTCTACAGGAGCCTAAAGGTCAAGGGACTGAACTGACAATATCTACTTAGTCAGTATGTAGGACCTACCTATCCTCTGCTTGACTGTTTAGAGTGTTTCCTCATATACTTTTCACAAAATCCTACAAACAGGTGCTGGCAATAGAGCAAAAAGTGGGAAAATTAATGAAAATAGCATCAACTAGGTAATTTTTTCCTGTCAAGAATGTTAATGGACATCAGGAGCTACCTTATATATGAATCTCAATTTGTGGTGGGGGCACCAGTATCCTAGAATACCAGTGAGCTGCACGTGGAGCTCATCATTGCCAACACTGGGCTTTAATTACTTGACTTCATGGAAGAAACTAATTTCATTATGATAATTTACAATTGTGTGTGTGTGTGTGTGTGTGTGTGTGTGTGTGTGTGTGTGTGTTAGGTATTTGTTTATATGGCCATCTGCATGTGTATGTGGGGGCATGTTCATGTGTCAGTCAGAGGTCAGTATCAAGAGTCTTCTTCCATCACCCCCTCAACTGATGTTTTTGATAGACTCCCTCACTCAGCCTGGAGCTTACCTATTGGTTAGACTGCCTGGCCAGTGAGTGTCAGGAATCCATCTGTTTCTGTACCCCCATCTTATCAAGGGTGTTTTGAATGTTACCCACCATGCCTGGATTTCATGTAAGTACTAAGGGTTCAAACTTGGTTCCTCATGCTTACTCAATAGATGCTTTGACTAAGCTATCTTCCTAGCCTCCTATGTACAATTTTTAAGGTAAGTGAAGACCTTTGCGGGCACAGGTGAACTAAAGTCCTTCTCAGTATGTGTTTCAGTAAGGAAAAATATTTTCCAACTCTTTGTATTCACCCCACAATACCTAAAGTTGTTTTGCATGCACAATTGATAGATGAAGGTAAACTGAGTAGCAGTCAGCAGCAAAAGTAAACATAGTGTCTTATGCTGATGGAGAACTGGTTATAATGTAGTTTTAAAGGAAATAACCTTATTCTTCTCTGAGAATACATTTATTAAAATGATAATAGTTTTATCATTTTGTTTGAGCTTGAAGTTACTGATTTTGCACAGAATTAAATATCCAAAAAATTAGGAATGACAGTAGAAAAGATATCCTTCATAGAATCTCATGAAAAAATTGTCATTCTGATGCACAGATTAAATCCACAGAGATTCCTCTGAGGAAGCAGCTAATTCATTGTTTGTATTTGAAGATCATGTAATATTTGTTGCATATGTGTTTGTGTGTTCACATGTGGAGGTGTGCATGTGTGCACAGAACTGCAACATGCATATGGAGGCTAGAAGTTTATGGCGTGTCTTCTTTAAATTTTTTTCCAGCTTATGTATCGAAACCACACCTTTCAGTTGAAATTAGATGATTTCAATTCACCTAGTCTAACTGGCAAGCTCACTCTGGCATTTCCGCCTCTGTCCCCTGTATGCTGGGTTTGCAGGCAGACTTTGTTGCCTTCAAGCATTTATTTGGGTTCTGGAGATATGAACTTAATTCTTGAAGCAATGCAAGTGCCTTACCTACTGAGCCATCTCTCTGGTCCATCAAATAATATTTCTTGAGATAATTCCATCTATATGCCACTCCTTAACATACTCCAAATAAATTTGACACTTGACCTCTGTTATGAAGAGGAAAGGATAGTCAACAAGAACATACCCATCTGAGCTTACATGTCTGCTCTGTGGGAGTGGTCCTCATTGATACACAGAGCTATTAGTTGGTACTCAGATAACTATCAAACTTGGGAGTAATAATCTCTGTCCCAAGTCAAGTCCAGCCACCCATCCTCAATAAGGCAATATAGAGCCAAACTAAAAGTGAGAAGGGGCAAGGGGAAATGTATTCAATATGTCCACATAGGGATAATGGACAAAGAGATCCAGTGAACTCCCTAACCCCCACCAAATCTATCTCTGGAATCCTAAATTGAGATCAAAGACACACAGAGAACTAAGAATGTGTACATCTAAGCAATCTCAGTCAAGGCATGGGCCTGCCCACATGTCACCATCATTTTCTGAGCTTCAGTCTCATCCTATAAAGTGGTCTGGCACATTGTTAGAACAGTATCAAATTTATTTCTGAGAGACAAGTTTCCCCTTCTTTTCCTCCTTCCAGCATGAGATTCCTAAGGAAATTCCCATTTCTTTTGGGTCCATTACCTCAATAGTCTGATGGTTAGGTGGAGAGATCTTCATTACTGCCAGACTTGTTTCAGAGACAGTCTATGAACAGTGAGTTACTATAACCACTTTAGATGTCTGAGGGATGGAAATTGCCCATCTCACCATGAATGTGCTAAGTCCTGAGCTGAAACCCGACGGTTTGATCCCAGCGTCTCTGCCCCTTTACCTTCAACCACGCCACTTCCAATAGTTCCAAATATAAGGAAAACCAAGTGATGCAAATTAAGCCTCTGCCCAAAAGCATCAGAGTCATAGCATAATGGATAATAAAATATTTACAATATCAACAGGGTCAATGGTAAGTGCACTTTTGAACAAAAAGAAAAAAAAAACTGGAAGGAAGCCGCACAATGGTAACAGTGGTTATATTATATTTTGTTTTTGCTATTTTAGTAATGGAAAAATTTTAAGTCAGAGCAGGAAAAGTGCGTTTTAGAACAGGGCTCTACGTTAGATAGCAGAGAAATGCTGGGAGAAGAGCAGCAGGAAGCAATCTGCTTGTGCTGCTGGGTCCAGACACCGGCTCTGCATCGAGCAGAAATCTGAGGAATGATACTCTTAACTTTGTACCCAGGTTAGGAACAGCAGTCATGACCGGGGTAGAATACTGAAGAGACTGACAGGTGCTAAGCTGCTCAAACAGAGAGCAGACTGGACCTGACCTTGGAGATGGAGACCTAAATGTGCAGGCAAACCTAATGAGCTGCTGCGGCAGAAAATGTGTCAGTGCTTGTAGGGTTCTGCCCCTGCGGGAATCTTCCGAAGAGGAGAACTTGGGCAACTTACTCGTCTTATTCATCCTCATTACAGTGTGGTTGATTCAGTGTAGGATAATACAGCAGTTGTAAAAACCAAGAGTAAAGGATTATGATGAGAATCTAGCAACTTCTATTCTTACTCCTGTAAACCTTTCATCCTTCCTTTCTTCAGTGTTGAGAGATCACTGCTTCCTAAGATGGTAGACAGCATGACTGCACATGTGAAACAACCTCCCTGATTTGAACTGGAACATTGTAAAGCTCATATCATCAACACAGTGTGTGTGTGGCCTCTCACATCATGGAAGTGTGCGTGAGGGGCTTTGTTGAGTGAGTGCTGATGCTAACACACCAGCTTCCTCTAGATAAGTCCATGTGTGTCTCTGAGAATGGATATCCAACCTCATGAACGCGAGACAAAATACGTCATCACCATTATGCAGGGGCTGCTTGAAGGACCGTGATGAAGATCAGAGGCAAGTTTTCTCAGCGTGACTCTTTAGCTGAGGATGGATGTGTTTTCAAGAGGCAGGAGCATCTGGGAAGGAAAAAAAGAAAACAACAACATGTCTTGTGTCTTTGATAAGTCTGTCATGGAGGGAACTTTAGGACACAAAACAGCAAAGCAGCAGCTTCCTGTTTTGTTCCTGGAAGAGAACTGTGTGAATATGAATCACAATGTCACAACTGTATGTCCCTGGCTCCCTCTAAGCATGCCTAAGAGTCTTAGATGTTCCATTAGAGAAAATGTGTTTTGGTCTGTGAAAAGAAGAGTGCACCTGTGTGAGCTCTGTCGGTTTCTGTGATGATGTGGGTGTGTTATTAAGATATTAGAAGCAAATGGCAATGTTTTTCCAGCCTTGATGTGATTCTTATGGTCTCTGCAGGGACACAGAAACTGGGCAGAGAAGCAGATAGGAGCCATTGTATTTCAAAACCAATTAATCTTAAAAGTTCATGTAGATGTTCTCAAGGGGTGTACCTCAGGCAGGAGGCCATTCCCAGTGATTTGGTTTTGCTTTTTGTCCTGACCCATTCTGCCATACAAGGTTATCTTGTCTGTTAAGTCAAAGCAGATTCAGAGGAAGTGTACATCATGGTAGTGGACAGAGACAAAATGATACACAGTGGCAAACAGGAAAATCACAAAAGAGATGCCTTAATTTATAGCAAGAAGCAGTATAAGAATGCCAAAAATCACACTAAAGTTAATTGTCTCTGGGGTCATAGCAAAACAAAAAACAAAAACAAAAAACATAAAAGAAAAAAAAAGATGGCATAAATGTGTACCCAAATTGTCATATTTAAAACCTCCAGTGAGTTGTACATTGTGGTGTATGCCTGTAATCTCAGCTCTTAGGAAGCTAAAACAGGATGATGATGGATTCAAGAACATTATGGACTGTGTAGCAAGGCCTTGACCAGAAAAGAGAGAGAGAGAGAGAGAGAGAGAGAGAGAGAGAGAGAGAGAGAATAGAAGAAGGAGGAGGGTACACAAATTACCTCAAAAGTAAGAGAAAGGAAAGAGTGGTGTAGAAAGTTTAGATTTTTAGGGCTGAAAATGTAGCTAAGGGGTAGAGTACTTGCCTACCATACAAGAGAACCTGAGTTTGATCCCAAGAGTCTACATACAAGAACCAGGAATGGTGGTATGCACTGGCAATGTCAGCACTGAGGACATCGAGATGGGTGAACCTATGGGATTCCATCCTCAGTAAGTCTAGCCTACTTGGTGAGTTCCAGTCCAGGGACAGAAGATATCTCAAAAAAGGTTGAATAAAGGCATCAGAGGTTGTCCTGTAGCCTGAACATGCATCCACATAGATACATGCATATACTCAGGAACACACACAAGTAGATAATAAAAACTAAATACACAAAAAATAATTATTACCATCTCATATTTTAAAGCAAATAGGCTTTAAACAAGATGTTTCCTTTACCAGTGTTATAATATAAATTACTACTCCTATCATGTCTGAGGCTCAATAACTGAATTTTGCTTAGTAGTAGCTGGAGATGAAAGTCATTCTCTTTTGTGGTCCAGGTGATTTCATCTTGTTGCCCCAAAGGTCTCTCAACAGTTGGCATGGAAACCATGCCACTTTGTTGCGGGGAAGAGAAGTGGAGGAGTTCACAGATGCTAATGGAAAATAAACTCAAAGTGCATCTCTTACATCACCTACATTATGTGAAGGGCATTTGTTCAGGATTTAAATTTTCTGGCAATATGTCATAGGTTTACAACTAATAGAGTAAATGAACAGCTTGAGGGAGTACAACCCACACTTTCAGCAGGGGAAGGGATTGGACTTTCTCCGGTGTACCTACTTAATGAAACAATTTGGTAGGGAAACTGTGTATCAAAACAGCAAAGGGTGCAGCCTTGAGTCAGGTTAGAAGAGGTAGGCATGGGAAGTGAATGGTGTGGTATGGGTTAGCTGCCGGTGATTCAGAGAGATGGAACTGATCAGTCCCTATCACTTTGTCTAGAGGGCTTGGTTAGGCTAGCTGTGAAGATTGTTCAGAGCCACTACCGAGAACTGTATGATGGCAACTGAAACAGGAAGGGAGGTCAGGCTATAGTTGAGAAGTTGCTGATTGTTTTTAAAGAAAGGCTCATTAATATTTGGAGGTTTTCAAAAGGCAGACATAATTACTCAATGGGAAGAAAACATGAAGTTCATTAGACTCCACTTTAAATGCCTGTCAATTTATAGGAAGACTAGAAAAAAAGCAGGAGGATGAATATGTGGCTTAGTTGGTAGAGTGCTTGCCCGGCATGCATGAAACCTTGGACAGTTTCCTACATTGTTATACTAGAGATGGTGGCACACACTGGTCTTTTCAGGACTCTGGAGATAGAGGCAGAGGGGGTCATAGTTGAATACATAGAGAATGAGAAGTAAGCCTGGAAGATATTTCAGACGGTCTCAAAATGGGGAGGGGGGCAGTGGTGTATGCTGCCAAGTTGACTCAGTAGGCAAAGCACCTCCTGACTGAGTGTAGATCCCAAGGATCGACAAAAAGCTAGCCACTGTAGCACTTGTTTGTAATTAAAGCACTTCCAAAACATGTGAGGCATAGGCAAGAGAATCCATGGAGCCTCATGGGCCAACTATCCTAGCATAAATAGAGTTAAACAAGACACCCCCATCTTAGACAAGGTGGACAGGGAGAACCATCATCAGGCGTTTTCCTCTGATCTTCAGACATGTGCTCTGTTATATATGTCATGTACACTGGTGTTTACGTACATGAAGATGTGTTGGTGCTTGCACACACACACACACACACACACACACACATATGCTCGCACATACACATACACTCACATGGGGCGAAAAAGAAAGAGGGGGGGCACAAGCAAATTCATAAAAAGGAAAGAGGGTTAGCAAGGTGATGCTGTGTTTTGAGTGCAAGGGTAAGCATCCTTTAGAAATACCTATGCTAATAAACCATGATAATAAGAGTAGTTCAAAGTCTTATTTAACTCTGACATTTATGCTATTGATAGCTCCCACTACGTCTCACTGGGGTAGGCAGATGTACACAGAAACAGCAGAGTCATCATAATAACACATAAAAAAGCCAAAATCAAGAAAGAAAAATAAAGGATGTGAAATAAGGACTAGCAAGACACCAGTATGCATCATACAGAATTAAGATGCATCCGGGAGAGCTGGACCCAACACGTTTTCATTCTAATTTGTTTTCTAAACATTATATGCATGGATACTTTCACTGCCTCATTTGTAACCAACATGGGGGGCTAGGATGGCTATCTGGAGGTAGAAAGTGAAGAACTTATCAATGGTATTTTTAAAGTACTGTGTTGAATGCATCAGTGCATTTTAATCTGGGACAGAGGATGGAAAACGGCATCTGGTTAATCAGGGGTTCATAGATTATTTGGTGATACAACTTAATGATGCTGAGATAAAATGAGGAATTGTGTATCTTCCCTGGAGCAGCATTATAAAGTATCCTGCCTGGTACTTAAAATTGATTGTGCATTATATTGGTTAAAGAGTAGCATTTGGAAAATAAAATTAAGGCTGATTTGCATTGCTGTAGAAATACTTGTGCATGCATTTAATAAAAGGTTTTGCTTTTGCTTTTAGAAACACATTTAGAATTTGGATTCATTTATATTTACTCAGTCTCTTATTCAATGAGTGTATGTGTGTGTATGAGTATATGTGAGTGACATATGAGTTCATGTATCTACAGAAACCAGAAGAGAACAAGGACATCAGATCCACTAGATCTGCAGTTACAGTCTGTTGTGAGTCACCTACCATGGAGGGGGAACTGAACTCTGATCCTCTGTGAGAGCAGCAAATGCTGTTCTCAACTGAGCCATCTCTCCATGCCCTCTCCAAAACCACATCAAAGAACATGGAAAATATTGGTACAATTGCTCATAAAAAAAAAAACCAACAACTCTCATGAGCCATATATTTCATTTGGTAATGTAAACACAAATACACCTTTTATTAATTTGAAGACATGCAATAATTCAGAAAATGAAACAAGATGATGATTCAATTCATTGTTTAAAGTTTTTGTTGTTGTTATTTTTTTAAATTTCTATGTCAGTACAAGTGTATGCCACATGTGGGTAGGAGTCTGAAGAGGTCCAGAAGAGGGTGTTGAATCTCCTTAAGCTGGAGTTTCAAGGGTTTGTAAACACCTGAGTGCTGAGGAAAGAACTTGGGTCTTCTGCAAGAACAGAAAGCATTCTTAACCACTGAGTGATCTATTCAACACCTCACTCCCATTTTGGAATGGTTATTCTGTGTTTTATTTGACAGTTTTGGAAGGCACTGGAAGCGTTATGTTATTCAATTTTACATCTAGAATCATATGGCAGGAGTTTCCAAAGTTTTGATTGGCATCTGTTGATTAAGTTTTAAGCTCCAAAATCTTGTTATGCTATCTTTAGTTTATGTGTATTTTCTTGATTTGCAGTTTATAGTAAATTGTTGTTACTTAGATTTGGAGGAAAATTTGTAAAATTATCAATAACTTCTAGGTAGTAGTATTGACATAAGTGTAAATAAACAGCAGATATTACACACATAGACTTATTAACTAAATAAATCATTATTCCTCATTCAAATATGATTGAAAGTTATCTATCTAGAAATTCTACTTTCCATTATAGTGTTTGTGAAGAAAATAGGAATTAAAATATCAATGCCTGGTGTTGGAGAGATGTGTCAAAACAAACATATGCACACACACTCACAAAGACACATATGCATATAATTAAAAGTTAAATACATCTTTTACCAAAGAGAACAACTACACAAGTAATAAAAGTGAAAAAATGTATACAAAAAGACAGCAGACATCTTTAATTTATAGTATATTGCATTATCTCTGGAAAAGGGGCTCGGGGGAGTTTTGTTTTTCAACATTTTAATCATCAAAATGAGACATATAAAAATTATATTGATGCTAAAGAATTGGTTTTTGCAAGTTGGTATCAGAGATTAAAAAGAAAAAAACAATAGGGAAGTCTGTAGATTTTATTTTCAGGTTTTTTTTTGTTACTTTATGTAAATGATCAATTGACTCTCTTAGATACAATTAATCTTCTCTGCTCCTCTTCCCCTTACTTGCCCACTCTCTCAGGAGATTTACATTTTAAAAGGCCAGGCAAATTCTACTGAGACAGTAACTGTATATCAAGGACCTGGTTGTAAATCTGAAGATAATCATCTAGAAAGATTGGTTATAAAATGGACATTTTGGGCTGAGTGTCAAAGATTTAATAAATTAAGCTTTGTCAGGCAGAAGAAGGGATTGAGTTTCAAAGTGGTTCAGAGATGGAAAGCAAGTATCAAGAGAATTATCTACCACATACCCAGATTCCAGCTAAAGATCCTTCAAGGAATAAGACATCTGAAAATTGAACACAGTACACAGGACCTCAGAAGTATTATGTGAAAAAAAATCCTATTCCTTCTGTGTTAATGAAACACAAATCAAATGCTTACTCTTTGTGGTGTGAACTTTCTCACATGTTAGCAGAATTGCCCCAGACAAATGGCTGTAGACAAAATGTTGAGTTCTAGGATATTAGACCCTTTGAGAGGGAGCACTGAATTTGTTAATCATGTCACACATATATTGTGAGTCAGACAACCACGTTTTACATTGCGGTGGTTTTACCTTTAATTTCAACATGCAGGAGAGAGGTAGAGAAGTCTGTAAATTCTAGGCTACAGGCTACAAGATGAGACCCTGACTTGAAAACATATAGAGACTTGGGATCCAGAATGAACTCTTGGGTGGTTCTGAAACTTGTAGATGGAGGAGTCATGGAGGCCTTCAATTTATTGGCGGATTGCTGTGCTATGCTAGTCTCTTCCTTTTTCTCATTTTCATCCTAGCTGTATTGATTACATTTCTTGTTACTGTGACAAAAGAAGCTTCAGAGAAGAAAAGTCTATTTTGGCTCACGGTCTGAGAGTACAGCCCATCCTTCCACAGACATCAGGGCAGCAGAAGAGTAGAGAGGCTGGGCACATGGTGTCCAAAATCAGGAAGCAGGGAAAGGTGCCCTGCTCCTTTTCCCTGTTTTTATGTAATGAATGATCCCAACCTACCAAAGGCTATAACCATATTTAGGGCATGATTTCTCACATCAGTTAACCCAATCTAGAAACTGCCTCACAGACATAACCAAGATACAATGGAATTGATTATTCTGTATAGAATAACTAATGTTGAAGATAAATAGGTGGCAGTTAATTCCTTAACGAGTTGTTTTTTTAAATAAAAGACACAGAGACCTGTTAGGTTTAATGTAAGTTTAAAACACTACAGCTGGGAAGATAATCAGCCCTCTAAACTGTCTTTCTGCTTCCCCTAAAACCTACATATTCTTTGCATCCACACTATATGGGCTGGTCCTCAGAGCAAGCTGCTCTTGGCCACTTGCTACTAGTCTATGCTGTCCCTCTGTAACCTGCAGATGTCTGATCTCCTCTCCTTTTTTTCAATCTTTATCCATTCTCCTCTTGTGGTCCTTCTACCACCCCCAAAGCCCAGGAATCTTAGCTCTGCCTACCTCTCTTCTACCCAACCCAGACTGTAGGCAACTTTATTAACCAATCAGGGATAAATTGGTGAGCAAAATTATGCAGTACCACTTGGTGAGAATCTGCTCATAAGGCAGATCTTGGGGTGGGGGCAATGGCAAAATAATTAATATTTGAATAGATAGCAGTTCCAGATCAACCCCAATAACCACATGTGTGTCTTCTAAGTGATTCTAAATCCTATCAGGTTGACAGTCAGTATTGACTGTCACATTAACTATAGATCACAACACTTTTCTCCACTTTGCACCCCTAGCCCCAATGCACTGATGTGCTGGAGACTCAAAGCCCATGGTTTGATTCAAACATGGGCTGAAACTGACTATTAGCTTAAATAAACCCCTTCTCTTTGTATATTAATTATCTTGGGTGATTATTGCAGCAACAGAAAGCTAGCCAACACACAAAGCCAGGATCAGAAAAAGTAACAATCTGATATTTCTGAGAAAGTGGTCAGGAAAGACATTCCAGGCACAAGGACATTTCACATTTTCCTGGAAGGGAAAAATGAGCCGTGTGGATTTTTTACAGAGAAATGTACTCTTGGGTAAGGAAACTGCAGGAATAATTCAAAGTTTCTATAGAATGATGGCAATTGGCCAGTGGACTGCAAGGCTGTAGTAGGAGGAGTGATAGGAGGCAGCTTCTAAGAGCTGGCAATAGCAGATGACAAGGTGGATGATATTTCAGAAATAGTATAGGAGATATGACTATCTTTTTTTCTGCAACAAGAGTCTAAGAAACAGTGTGTGTGTGTGTGTGTGTGTGTGTGTGTGTGTGTGTGTGTGTGTG